>VMDO01008340.1:67713-84752 GCA_007922755.1 Pedetes capensis | reverse complement strand
GTATATATATATATATATATATATATATATATATATATATATATATATTTCCCCCTACTTTTGTAGCAGGGGTTGAACCCAGGGCCGCACACATGCTTTGCAAGTGCTCTACCACTGCACTGCACCCTCAAATCATTTTTTACTTCTTTTTTTTTTTTTTTTTGCGGTACTGGGGGTTGAACCCAGGGCCTTGTGCCTGCATGCTTTGCAAGGGCTGGACCACTGAGCTGCGCCCCTAGCCCTTTTTTTTTTTTTTTTTTAAACTTTTTGAGACAGGGTCTCGCTAAATTATGCAGACTGCCTCTGGTCTCGAACTTGCAATCCTCCCACCTCTGCCTCCTGAGCCGCTGGGATTACAGGCGTGCACCACTGTGCCTGGTGCATTTTTTACTTCTTTTTGAGTCAAGATTTTGCCAAGTTCTTCAGGCTGCCTATGGAAATCCTTGTTCCTCCATCTCCCAAGTCACTGAGATTACAGGTGTGAGCCACTGTGCCTGTCCTCCTTAGATGATACTTTAAGGAATGGAGCAAATGTTATTCTAAGTCACCTAAAGGTCACATTCCCTCCAACTAGATTATAGCCAAGAGTCAATTCTTTTAATTATAGCCATTTTCCTTTAAATTTTTTTTTTTTTTCTTTTTTTGAGGTACTTGAGGATTGAGCCCAGGGCCTTGAACATACTTTGCTAATGCTCTACCACTGGACTGCACTCCCAGCCCATTTTTTATTTTGAGTCCGGGTCTTGCTAAATTACGGGTTGTCTCTGGCCTCAGGCTTGTGAACCTCCTGGCTCTGCATTCTGAGTCACTGGGATTATAGGTGTGTGCCACTGTGTCTGGTCCTTTAAGTTTTCTTTAAAATAATCTTTCACCTTGTTAATTCATTAGAAAGTGAAACTGAATGTAGCTATTTCTGGACTCCATTGACATATTTCCTTTTTCTTTTCTTTTTTTCTGAGACAGAGTCCTTCTATGTAGCTCAGGCTGGCCTAGAACTCACTATACATTTATATAGTGAGTTTATATATTAATTTATATATTGCTACATAGAAGAACTTCTAAGCTGCTGCTGACAGACAAGTAAGTGTCCACAGCTACTACGGTAGGCTCCGTGGTTTTTTAAAATGTTATGTCATGCTTCTTAGGGGACTCAGATACACAAAATTAATTCAACGCAACTTCACTCCCTCCCTCCTTTTTGTTCCCAAGACAGACTAAGTGAAGGACTTCTGAAGAATTTTACATAAATGACTATAATCCTCTTGGGAGGGCTGCTTGTGGAGGGGATAGAACAGGCACTCTACACTGAAGACCCTGTGAGATAAGAATTGCACCAGAGGGAGAAATGCACTCAGGGACAAAAAGTACTTTTATATATTTGACTCTGAGCTGGCAATTTGGGAAACTATTAACTGAAAGAAGGCATGGCCTTCTAGGCTGTCTGGCTTTTTCAGCATATGTCATATTGTTTGAGGGACTGTGGAGTTTGGCCTCTGCCATGCATCCTGTGCTGCTACCAGGCAGTCAGGTGCACAAGGGCACAGGTGCTACACGACCTGCTTAACACACAGGACAGGCCCTGCTGCTGACAGCTCTGGGACTCAATGAGGGAGGCCTGGCCACAACAGGCAGCAGGTGCTTCCTGGAACAACTGGCTGAGGGAGGAAAAAGAGAATACAAAGATGAGATTAATGAGTGAATGAGGATGAAGTTCTTACCCGGTGGTGGGATGCCCGGGAGGCCAGGCACACCTGGCGGAAGATGATGGGGTGGAGGCCCCCCAGGGTGAAGTGGCTGCATGCTGCCCATGCTAACAAGGCCATCAACTGGGCCCTGCAAAGGTGGAAGGCCTGGCGGATAGCCACCCATCATGCCTTGAAGGACACAACAAATTTCAGACATGCATCATTAACATGCAACATGAGCGAAGTAATAACAATTCCCCACATGCACTACCAATGAATAAAGCACCCTTAGTACTGCATGATATAACGGTAATTAGTGCAATTATTTTGTTGCAATAATGAACAAAATAAAAACTTACAAATACAAAAACCCAACATTTCTGGATTAGTACTTAGTACATTATTATTTGCAGTTATTCTCAAAGGGATAAATACGCTGCATGTTTTCACTTAACTAATAATAGGGAGAAGTTCTAGTAACAGCCTTCCCAAGGTCAGAACTATTGCAAGCTCTTCAAGCAGAGTGACCAGTTCTGCCGACTGGAATTCCAATTGAACAGCACACAACCCATCATTCCACTCTGCCCACATTCAAATGCCTATCATGGGTACACACGAGGGGAAACTGGAATGGAGGGAAATGAGGTGCACAGTCCTGATCACAAAGCATGGTTCTCCAGCTTGGGGACAAGGATTTTTCAAGACTTCTATATCTTCTATTACTCCATTCTGGCCCCACCACTGCTAGTAAAAATGGGTTGTCCTAGAGTTTGAGCTGGAGAACAGCTTCTAACAGGCATCATGATGAATGATGTTTTATCTTTAGATCTTAAAACACGTTAAAATAAAGATAAATCTAAATTCTCCCAAGTCAACTAAAGCCCAGGTCACTCAGAAGCCTATAACACAGGCCTTAAAGAGGAATGGCTGGAGAATCAGGCTCTGTCGACACGAGAAAATGCCAGTTGTCATCACTGTCTCCAGGCTCACAAATACCCTCACAAAAACCTTCAGGTGATAGGGAGCATTTAAACTGAGGTGCAGACTTTCTGTGAACAAAGGCTTTTATCCCTTTATTTTAAAAGCATACCTTTACACAATAAAACATCTGCTGGCTAGGTAAGAGTTTCAGTAAACGAGTATATTTGGCAAAAGAGGTGAAAATAAGAAAGTATTTTTAAAATGTCAAGGACCTACCTATCAAAAGACCTTTAAAACCACACTGAATTTTTTTTTTTTTAAACAAGAAAAACGACTTTTCTGGAATTTGTAATGATCATGATGATAAGAATGCACAGTTCCCCCTGGAGTGCAGGCTCTTTAGGTCACAACTCTCTCACAAAGGGAACGTGAAGGGCCTAGTACCAAATCTCACTTTCACAAAATACTCTCTGAAAAAGGACTCTGGGAGAGAATAGAAAACTCCAGATTCTGAGAACTTCACTCTGACTTTCCTGGAGGAATTATTTGAAAGGTATTTATTTACATAAACTTAGTCTTTTAAAGCTATCACATTACTGAAAAGTCTGGGATTGATTCACCCTGCTTCCTCAGTCATATCTAAACAGATTGAAAACTGACAATTATATAAAATGACAAAATAACTTTGAAATAATCTCTCTATAAATGAAATAGAATGAGTTACATATTTTTAGAAATCAAAGTTCAGAGAGTAAAAACTACTTTTGAACAGACACCATCATCTTAAACATGAGGAGATCCAATGCTGTCAAACTGCCTTTTAACCCCATGACCAGGTATAGCTTTTAGGGATAAGAGGTGAGAAATTTAAGAATGGTAGGAGGCTTTGCTTTCAATTACAAAAGCCCATCTGAACGCAGCCTTCATGGGCTGTGGTTGAAGATTAAATTATTTAAAGAACCACAAGACATGACATTTGTCTTCATTAAACTGTACTTTGGCATTTATTATCCCAGTCACATGTGTTCAAATGAGCTTCAATGCTTGTAAGCAAAGCTGGTCTCAGACAGCAACAAGACTAAGACTCAGGCCCTAAATAACCTGTAAGCCCATGAAAAATCATCCTCTTAGCTGCAAAGTTCCCACTGTGGAGCAAAGACTGGTTACTGTACAGAATGCTTGCCCTTCACTCCCATGGCCCAGAAGTTTGGGCAGCACACCCTTAGTAACAGAGCAGGAGTTTTCTAGAGGGCTCTCAGTCCTCAACCACAGAGCTTCTCTGATGTTATTCCCCAACAGGGAGCTAAAATGCTGCAGCTGCTGTTTGTTTGTTTTTAGCTGTTTGTATACATTTTGTTAATATGTCCCTGGGTTTTGTAGTCGAGGGCACAGTGCCACAATATCAAACATCAAATAAAACGGGTGTCAATGAGGGAATTCTAACTTTTCAAAGTCCCCGTGTTCAAGGTCTGATTTCTAAAAACCTCTGGAACCCCATTAACCAAAATGGGCCATGGAATAGAGCAGGTGATTATGAGATTTGTTAGATCAACATCAGTTACACTGAAAGTACTGAAAGCAATGATTCAAATGTGCTTTGTTGAGTGCAACTGCTGAGTTCAGCGACAGTGCATTTGAGAACTTGCCATCACAAAAGTTAGGAGCAACAATGGAAAAGTTATCCTATGCTACTTTTCCTTAAAAAGCAATAACAAAAAAAGGCAAAACAAAAACAGCATCCCAACGAACCTGCCTTGAACAACACTGACCTGGAATCCCAGAGAAAAAGGTCAGACTACCTGCTTAAGAATCATAGGTGGCTTGTGGAGACCTCACCAAACTTGGAGAGAGTCAGAGGAGGGGCCTGAGAGGTGGTCTACAGGCTTCTCACTGGAGATATGTCAGACAAGATATTCAATTCAGGAATAGTCTAATTTGCTATGGCTACCAGAACCAGAGACAACACACACAAGCAAACCACATTCATCATTTTCTTTCTTTTCCTTCTTTCTTGCTTTCTTTTTTCTTTTAGTTAAATATGTGACTGGGATACTAACAGAAAATGCAGTTTAATGTAATTAGAAAAGCATTACAGAGTGGGCACAATGAATTGAATAAGGACTTTTGTTCTATTTAGCAGTCATGCACGTTGGTGACCAAGAAAAGATTTACAATTCACTGTCAAAAATCCTTTTAAATGGTCAGTCTTTTAAGGATGGCTGCAGCAGAACAAGGCAAACTGCATACTGGCATGAGACAGAAAATTAATACCACCTAAAGACTGGTTTTGTATTTTATCTTGGGAGTTCTTCTAAAACAGAATTCAGGGTCTATTTTTATATTCTGCTGTAGCTCTCTATCAAGAGCAGTCTGGGCTAAGAACATCACCAGACCATGCCCACAGCCACGGAAGAGCTGCTCCCTACCAATCCTCAGGGTTGGGCCCAGGGCCCATTTTGGGGCAGAGAGGAGGCATTGCCTATATGGGAAAGGCAATATAGGACAACATGGATGACTTCAGACTTTGAATCTGTCATGAGAAAAGGCTACAGACTGTGGCCTACTCCTCTTGGAGAAAAAAAAAAAATATGAAGGAATTTCTTAAAGTGGAAAAAAATGGTCTTAGCTCCTGTTTTTACCTGCAACAGGTGTCAACTGCTGATTGAGCATCCCCATTGGTGTTGGTGGTGGCACCACCCCCATGAGAGCCCCCACAGGGGTGCCTGCTCGGGGAGAAGCACTCGGCTGCTGTTGCTGTGCTGCTCGCTCTCTCTCCTGCTGCTCAGCAACTTTAGCTGCCCGCTCTGTAAAGGCATTTCAGATTTTCAATTCTGTTTTTAACCCAGGAATTCAAAATACCATCCATTGCATTCAACAGGACTAGTAAAAACACAGGCAACAGTTCTGTCTCAATGGAAGGAACAGTAGATGACTAGTCTCAACACAGGAGGAGTCGGGCTGATTTTACTTGGTAACCTAAAATCCAGCTTTCCTATCCCACCTTGAGAACTTGTCTGCAAAGATTTCAAGAATGTTAAGACTGCAACACACATTCAGAAAGCACAGGTTTTATTTAAACACATCACCAGCGTAACCACCGTGGTTAATCTCACGAGGCACCCTGAAGATGAGAAGCGCTACCATTATTCTAGTATTAATAGCATTACAGATTATTTATAATTTCAACATGAAGCAATTCCATGGCCCATTATAAATTTTGGCACAATTGTTACTTACTATATTTTCCTGATTCCTTGTACCCAATTTTACTAAGATTTGAGGACTCTTATCATTAGTGTCACAGATTTAGCAGCTGAAGAAAATTAACTCTGTAAGGGAAAAATAGCTTACTGCCTCTTCCAAAAGATTTTAGGGAAAGTAAACAGTCAATTTCTATATTCTAATGAGGTAAAGAGGTCCTGTTTAATAAACCCCAAGGAAGAAAAACAATGCATGATACTCCAGGCTATAATCATCAGAAGCAGGGAATTAATATATACATATATGTAGCAATGGACGACATTCTGAAACAATCAGACTTCCTGAAGCTGCGTAGTTCAAAACTGACCAGAAATCATCCTAAATTGGCAAGAATTTGGGAATCTACTCTAGTTTCATCCAAAATTCAAGAGGAGCATTTGTTGTGGAACTTCTGGGCTGTTACCTGATGATACCCCCCTCACTCTCTTGAGCTACTCTGCAGTTCCAGAGCCAGCAGCCCCAACAATCATGTTCCTAACAGGAGGGCTATTCCCAAAGCTCCCATCCTATGGGGTTTATTCTGCTTTGTCATTCATAAATAGGAAATCTTTCCCACTCTTCAGATGGACAAACAGAAGCTGGGAAATAGGTAGGAACTTGTCCAAGGATACAGGCAGAACCAGCAATCCATGGCCCTCACTCCTGATGTCACACTCCAAATGCCACATATTAACCCTCCAACATGGAATTCAAAAGTCTATAACTATCTGAAAAGGTGAGAAATAGCCCAAGGTCACATGGCTTTACAGAGAATCAAGAAGCAACAGCTCTAGTCCTCCTTTAGGGGAACAATGTGCAAGTCAAGCAAGTTCGAGGCCCTTGGCTGTGGTAAGAGTTACCAGCAGAGACTTATCATCACTCACTCACACAGTCCCAGTTTACACACCTTCTGTAAACTGAGTAGAATGTGAGGGACAAAGGACATTTGAACAACCCATTTTTCTGAGCTAGCAGTAAAAAACCACTGATGATCTTCTATACCCATAGGTTAAATTCTGGTATTTTCATTACACAAGTGACACAGTAAAATGGGAGGAAAAAAAAAAGGTGGAAATACAGAAAAGTTTGGGCCTGTGAATCAAATATTAGACTGGCTATCTAGTCACTCTTTCTGGGAGAAGCTCAACTGGGCTGCCCTGGAAACCAGAATTATTAAAACTATTCTAGCCAAACTCCTAACTTTGGGTTTTGAGTTCAATGCGTGAGAACACCTAAAGTTCAGAGTCTGAGTTTCAGGCAGATGCTGCTGAGTCACATACCTTACCCTCACTAGGTTTTTCCTGAATTTCAGATTCCCCACTGGATCTAGGAGAATGTCCCATAAGCCATCATCTCTCCTTCCCTTCTGCCATACTCCAGTGTTTTTGACTTCATGTTATTGCTGGATCTCCCTCTCCTGTTCACACCCTGAATAATCAGCTGACCAGCGCTGGCTTTATTTGCCTTGGAACAGACTTTATACTTATGTTAGCTTGATTTAATATTCCCCCAACTGAGTAGTATATTTGGTTTTAACTTACAGTAAGGTCAGAAATACCAAAGCTCCCCAAAGTTCTAGGTACTTATGGAACTGACTAAGGTTTCTCAAAGAATGTTCTACAAAATAATAATCAGGATATTAGGAGATATTGCATGAATACCTGTCTAAATTTCAGAAAATGCTAGACAATAAAAAAAAAATAGGTTCTTTACTGAAGGCCTTAGAGACTTTAATGTAGGAATATGCCTTGTAAGTTCCAAGACACAGAGTTTAGTATGTTTTTCAAGCTAGTTTTGCCACAAAATATTTCTTGGCTGAGCATCTTATAAGATTAGGCTTCTACAAAAGATCCTTAGGGAGGCCTGTCAGATAATTTTATAATAATCAATTGACTGTAACAAATGAAAGGAGTAAACAATTTTTTAATAAAAGGGTTTCTTTGAAGACTTCATAAAATTCAATAAAGAGGACAGCATTAATAATTTATCTTTGCTTAAAAATGATGGATTTGGACTTAGCCGACAAGACTAACAATTGACAGCTATAGACAAGATAGCTCAACTGGCAAAAAGAACCAATATGTAAAATTCCAAATGGGAAAAGTAAAGATCAAAGAGTAAAAATCCTGCCTAATCTAATGTTTATACTCATTTCTTAATAAAGTCCTGCCTGATATTAACAATAGGAACAACAACAAAAAACCCAAACAGCCGAACATCTCTTAGGTATTTGTCCCTAATAACTAAGAACCACCAAATCCTTGAAAACTCGTAGCCCAAAGTGATTTAATCAGAGTAAAAGGAAAATAAAGGCAGCTGAGCTTTACCAAAGAGACCCCAAGTGCCTCAACAGTAACTATGAACTCAGATACAGCACAGGCCAGGACTGACCTCGGAAACCAGGTGCTTCAACCAAGCCTCAGCCAAGAGTTTAAATATATGGCTTATCAAGAGCCATAAAAGAAGATCACCAATTTTATTATTTATTTATTTTTGTGTTACTTAGGGTTGAAGCCAGGGCCTTGCACACACTTTGCAAGTACTCTGCCACTGGGCTGCATCCCCAGTCCTTTTTTTTATTTTTGAGACACAGTCTTGCTAAGTTACCCAGGCTGCCTCTGGCCTCAAGCTTTCAATTCTCCTGCTTCTGCCTCCTGAGTCATTGGGATTAGAGGCATGTACCACTGTGCCTGGCTCAGAAGATCACAGATTTCAAAGGCTCCTTTCTGATTAATTTTAATCAAAATTGTATTTAACACCATTTACAATCATTCCCCAGCTCAACATATGTGTGTTTATAGGGCTCAATGAAAGAAGAAAGTCATGCAATTTTTAATAGCAAAATATTTTTGTTTGAGAAATTTAGGGGAAGGAGAGACAACACCAGGATCAGAGGCCAAGTTAGGGGCAGTGCTCTGCTTAGTCAGGAGAAGTATGGCATCTAAACTGATGGTTGGGTACTGTGTGGAACAGTTCCCAACCCGAAGTTCATGTGCATATGGTAAGGACTAGAGAGTAAAACTTGTCTATGTACGTGCATTCCTGAAAACATTTACTTGCTTAAAAATCTCAGACAGCTATGCCTAGTCCTTACTTACCTTCATATTCTGCTTTCTTGGCTGTCTCAAGGTTTCTCCATTCTGTCCCCACTAGCCGGCTGAGCTCCCCGAAAGAGTAGTCTGGGTGCTGGGCCTTAATCACGGCCCTCATCTCACTGCTGAACAGGATGTAGCCACTCATGTTGATTTTCCGTTTGGAGCCTTCCTTCTTTGCACTGCCTTTGGCAGACTTTGGGGTAGACTGGAAGACAGAAAGTTCTTATAGTGCATCAGAACACTGTATTTGGTTAACAGCTTGGAGTTTCTGGAAGCCAGGAACATATGATCCAGTAGTTACTGTTTTATAGACACATTCATTTGGAAATTGGCCATTTTCTTGGTTAAAATATACCTCTTCCTTGCTTCTTACCATGTAAGAAATAAATGAAAGTTTCACTGAATTCCATGAATGCAATCTGTAATGGTGACCTCACAATTAAGTCTTGAGGAAATTCTAAATGATAAAAAAAAAAAATACCAATAGGGATCACCTCAATCAAAAGATGAAGTCCTATGGAAGGACAGAATAAAAAGAAATGGGTGGCCCAGTGTGGTGGTGCAGGTCTTTAATCTCAGCACTTGAGAGACAGGGGCAGAAGAATCATGAGTTTAAGGTCAACCTGGGCTACATTGCAAGATCCTGTCTCGAAAAATCAAAAAAGAACACCAGCAAAGAAAATGAAGGAGTTAATAGGATGATGCCATTTCTAGCTGTTTTTTCTTTAATACAAGACATGGAGAGCTCTCCATAAAATTAAAAAGAAGCCAGGCAGGGTGGTGCACACCTATAACCCCAATGACTTGGGAGATGGAGGCAGGATGATTGCAAGTTCAAGGCCAGAGGGACCCTGTATAATTTAGTGAGACCCTTTCTTAATTTAAAAAATAAAAAAGGGTCTGGGGGTGCAGCTCAGTGGAAAAGCGCTTGCAAAGTATGTACGAGATCCTAGGGTCAGCTCCCCAGTACAGCAAAAAGAAAAAAAAAGATTGAATTTTAAATTATTAATGGTTTAATGACATGATAAATACAATTGTTTTGCCAATTAAAAATAAGTAAATACGCACGGTGCCGTAGTGGTGCATGCCTATAATTCCAACTACTCAGGAGCTGGAGGCTAGAGGCAACCTGCACAATTTATCAAGACCCTGTCTCAAAATAACAAGGGTTGGGGGTGTGACTCACCAATGAAGTGTTTACCTAGCATGTGCCTAGTAACCTCCAGCATAAATAAATAAATAGTAAATAAAGGCACTGACAAAAAAACTCAAAACACAAAAACCCTGTTCCTTCCTGCAGAATTCTAGGTAGATGCTTACAGATGGAGAGGCCAGATGTCTCCTTTCTTTGGTTTCAGTCTGCTGCAAACCAAAGCTGATAAGAAGACAAGTAACTCACCTGTGGGGGTGTGTAGGGCATGAGGTCCAGTTCACTGGTCAAAGGAGTCTGAAGCTGAGGTAGAGAAGGAGGTTCAATGACCTCACTATCTTCTTCTCCCATTTCTTCAATATCATCATCTCCACCTTCTAACTCGGCAAATTTAGCTTCTAGCAATTGGATCTTCTTTTCCAACAAGGGTGAAGGCTCCTTCTGAGGAACAATTGGTTTCCTGAAAGAAATGACATAAATAAACAAAGTCACCTACCACCATTCTAGGACTGGTCAGAAAGCAGTGTTCTACCTTAATGTCTACAAATGGCTTCCTATAATCTGTAATGTATACTCTAAAGGCAGCAAAGGAGCTTAAATGTGTTTTTTATGAAGACATTTCTACTTAGAAAAGCTGGTTTTTAAAGGATTCTGATGAATACCCACAGAGGCAGTGAGCCAGATCTAGTTGTCTACATATGATGAAAAGAATTTTCATAATCTGTGGAATTGAGCAATCTAACAGACAGGATATAAACTAGAACCAAGTATTTCTGGCCCCATCCTATACTGGAGTCTAAGGGCACTATTAGAAAAGTTGCCAGGTTCTAGCAGATTATGAAGATTTTCCTTTAATCTTTAATTGAATTAATATTTTCAGCGGAAAGCCTGGTGTGGTGGTGCATGCTTGCAACTCCAGCACTTTGGAGGCTAAGATAGAAGGATCTATGCAAGTTTAAGGGCAGCCTGATCTACATAGGGAGCCCTAGGCCTGCCTGAGCTACATAGTGAGACCTTGTCAGGAAATAAAATAAAACAAAATAAAATAAACAAACAAAACCCCCAAACTTTTTCATTTGAAATGTATTCTGCTCTAGTTTAAGATCTAATTTTAAAACCTCAAAACACTTAACTATGCTATTTTGATATGAGTTAGCCAAAGTGTTCTTTCTTCCTTAGTTTTTCAAGCATTACCTAAAGTAGTAAATTTCATCATCTACCACTTTAGCAGAGAGTGAAAACCTCTTCAGTCCCTTGAATTTCTTCATCTGCTTGTCACTCTCATTGTAGCGGCTCTCACAAAGCAGAATGTCATTTTCTGGTATTTCAGTTGGCCTGCAGGAGAGGAAGTCCTTGAATGACAACACAGCACACTTTCCTGAAAGAGTAGGGTGGAAAGAAAGGACAGGAATAACTGGTCACAGTTAACAACTATTTTAAAATTTTCTTTTATCTTTTTCTTTTATTCATTCATTTTTTGAGACAATGTCCTGCTGTGTAGCATAGGCTGTCCTGGAACTCACTATGTAGACCAGGCTGGTGTTGAACTTGAATCACTCCTCCTGCCTCAGGCTCCCAAGTGCACCACCATACCTGGTTTTACTTTTTAATTAATACAGTCACAGTTCAAAATTAAAAGGATATAAAAGGATGTATATTGGCATGAGGATAGGCTACAGAGATCAATGGATCAGAACTGAAAAAGAAAAGCTAGGTGTAAATGTTCACGATCTTAGACTGGGCAATGGTTTCTCAGACGTACACCAGAAGAGCACCATAAACCACAGCAAATAAAGTGGACATAATCAAAATTAAAAACTTTTGCGCTCCAAAGGATACTATTTATTTATAAAGTGAAAAGATAACCTATAGAATAAAACACTTGCAAATCATGTACCTAGTAAGGGTCTAGTATCCAGATATACAACTGAATAATAAAACCCAATTAAAAAATGAGAAAGGGACCACAGTAGATATTTCTTCAAAGATACACAAATGGTAAATAAGCACATGAAAATGGTGTTCGACATCATTAATCATAAGGGAAATGCAAATCAAAACCACAGTAAGATAGGACTTCATGCTGTGTGCCATGGCACACACCTATAATTCCAGGTTAAGTAGGAAGATCAAGAATTCTGGGCCAGAGGCAGCCTTTGCAACTTAATGAGACTGTCTCAAAATAAAAACAAGACTGAGGGGCGCAGCTCAGTGGTGGAGCACTTGCCCATCATGCCTGAAGCCCTGGGTTCAAACACCTATTACTGGAAAAAACAAACAAACACAACCCCCAACAACAGCAAATAACAAGTGTTAGAAAAAATGTGGAGAAACTGGACCCTTTGTATGTTGCTGGAGGAACTATAAAATGATGCAGCTGTTGTGAAAACAGTTTGGCAATTCCTCAAAAAAGTTAAACATAATTATTGTATGGCCCAGCAATTCTGCTTCTAGGTATATATATTCTAAAGAACTGAAAGGAGAAACTCAAACAGATACACAGACACCAAGTATCACAGTGGCATTATTCATAGCTGCTAAAATGTAGAGCCAACTCAAATATCCATCAACAGATGAATGGATAAATACAATTTTATGGAATATTACAACATATTATAGAATATTACTCAGACTTAAAATGGAATAAAATTCTGATGCCTGGTACAGCATGGCTGACTTCTGAAAACATTATCCTAAGTGAAATAAGCCAGATACAAAAGGACAAATATTGCATGGTTCCACTTACATACAGCATACAGAATATGCAAAATCATAAAGACAAAGTGGAATAGAGAGGAGAAAATAATTATTGTTTAATAAGTACAGAGTTTCTATTTGGGATGATTAAAAAATTCTAGAAACAGACAGTGATGATGGTTGCACAATACTGTCAGAGGACTTAATGCCCTGAACGGTATACTTACAAATGGTTAAAATGGTTAATTTTATGTTATTTACATTTTATCACAATAAAAAAATTCCCACAGAGCTGGACTTGGTGGCACACACCTGTAATCCTAGCATTTAGGAGGCACAGGCAAGAGGACTGAAAGTTGAAGGCCTGGGGTACGTAAGACCCTGTTGCAAAAAACAAAAAAACCAAACAAAACTCCCACATATGGTAGCATATCATTACATTGTTTACAATTAAATTTTGTCACAAAACAATACATCTTCAGGATCACTGTTCGTATTTGTTCACCTAGCTCACTATGATGGTATTTCTAACTTTCTGCTCTTCAGGCCAAACAATGCTGTGGTAAATAATTTTTTTTTTTTGCAGTACTAGGGGTTGAACCCAGAGTCTTGCACATGCTAGACAAGTGCCGCTTCACTGAGCCAGACCCCCAGCCTCTTTTCTATTTTGAGAGAATGTCCCACTAAGTTGCATAGACTGTGTCTGACCTTGAACTTCTAATCCTCCTACTTTAGCCTCCTTAAATAATTCAGCACAACCAATTTGCACATGGGTGAGTAATCTGAAATATAAATTTTTAGAAGTATAAAATCTAGGTCAAGGGATATGTACACTTTCATTTTTATAGATATTTCAAATTACCTTACATAGAGGTTGTGCTAAGTCACAGATCAGCATAAAGTAAGCAAACACTGCTTTCCTGTGCTCTTGATGCTCTTATAACCAATGTCTGCATATCTGATAACTGGATAAGGTAACCCCTTCCCCCAAAGCATCTGGACAGTTTAAATTTACATTATTCTAATGACTAAGGTTGGGCATATTCTCATTTAAGAACTACTGGTGATTTCTTCCTCCTCTGCTTATCCTTTGCCCACTTTTCTATTGGATTTTTTTTTTTTCTAATTGCTTTACAGGAGCTCTTTCATATATGTCAGAAATTAGACTTATGTCTATAATACACCTTGCAAATGTTGTCCCAGGATTGTCACTGGTCTTTGCTTTTGCCAGTTTGGATCCTGAAGATATTTTCAATTTTCATAAAGTTCAACTTATCAATCTTTCTTTGTATGATTTTCCCTTTTTTTTTTTATACGGACTTGCTATATAGCTCAGGCTGGCCTCAAACCTACAATCCTCCTGCCTCTGCCTCCTGAGTGCTAGAATTATAGGTTTGTGTCATCATGCCCCACTAGATTCTAGGTTTCATATCCGAGTACATCAAAATCTCTTTCCCATGGCTTCTTTGGGTATCTTTTTTGCTCCATTTTACATTCATTTAAATCTATAATTTAGCTAGGAATCTATAATGTAGCTGGGAAGTTAAGATGTGATATGGATACAATTTTGTTTTTCCAAATGGCTATCCAGTTTCCAAATATCATTTAGAGAAAAATCTACCTTTTTGGCATACTACCTTTATCATACATTAGATTATATTTGAGTATATTGATAAACTTTCTACTTGGGAGCTGGGCAATGTGGCACTTGCCTATAATCCCAGCACTTGGAGGTTGAAGCAAGAGGATCACTGTGAGTTCAAGGCCAGCCTGGGCTACATACTGGGTCCTAGGCTAGCTTCAGCTACAGAGTGAGACTCTGTTTCAAAACAAACAAAACTAACCAAACAAAAACCAACTTTCTTTCTTTCTTTCTTTTTTTTTTTTTTTTTCCAGTACTGGGGGTTGAACCCAGGGCCTCGTGCTTGCATGCTCTGCAAGTGCTGGACCACTCAGTTGCACGCCCAGCCCATTCCCCCCCACACACACTTTTTGAGACAGGGTCTCGCTAAGTTATAAAGACTACCCCTGGTCTCGAACTTGAGATCCTCCTGCTTCTGCCTCCCCAGCTGCTGTTATTACAGGTGTGCACCACTGCACCTGGCAAAAAACCAACTTTCTACTTGGTTAAAATAATCTAATTTCTCATACGCCACAAGAATTGCTTTTATTTATTTTTTGGTGGTGGTACTTGGGGGGTTGAACCCAAGGCCTTGCATATACTTTGCAAGTGCTCTACCACTGAGCTGCACCCCTAACTCCTTTTTAAATTTTTTATCTTGAGACAGGGTCTCCCTAAATTAGGCAGGCTGCCTCTGGTCTCGAACTTTCAATCCTCCTGTCTCTGCCACCCAAGTCACTGGCATTTCAGGCGTGCACCTCTGTGCCGGCTGGCTGGCTGGCTGCCTTGCCTATTTATTTATTTATTTATTTATTTATTTATTTATTTATTTATTTATTTATTTACTTGGTGCTGGGGATTGAATCCAGGGTCTCATGCATGCTGGGCAAGTGATCTACCATTGAGCTACACCTCAATCCCTAGAATAGTTTTAATTATTATAGGTTATAATGTTTTAGTATCTAGTAAGGATAGACCCTCTTTTACTGTACTTTTTTAGAATTTTCCTGATTTTTACTTGCTCTCAGTTTCTTCAAATGAAAATTCCCATTGGTGTATCTACTGGAATCACAGTGATGATTACTTTTAGGGAAAACAGATATCTTTATAATGCTAAGACCTACTTAAGCACATAGTAGGTTTTTCAATTCATTCAAGCATTTTCTCACCAGCATTTATAAACTTTTTTTCACACAGATGTGTCACATAGCTTGTTAAATTTATCACAAGATATTTTATTGTTTTACTATTTTTTTTTTTTTTTGGCAGTACTAGGGATGGAATCCAGTGCTATACACATGCTATTATTGAATCCTTTAAGGTAACAGCCTTGTTATTTCTTTTATAGCTAACCATTCTCTTATTACTTGTCACAGTTTCTCAACAAATTCTCTTGGATTTTCATCTTTTTAGTTTCTTAATTTAGACTTCTGTTTCTTACTTCTATATAATAGTGCTGACTATTGCCTTAAGAACAATGTTAAGAAAGAATGAAAAAGAGGACTAGGGGTGTGTAGCTCAGTGGTAGAATTCTTGCCTAGCATTTGTGAAGCAGCATGGGTTCGATTTCCAGCCCTGGAGAAAACAAAAACAAAAACCCAAACCAAACCAAACCAAAAACAGCAATAAAAGGACATCTGCATTTTTGCTACTGACTATTACCAGGTACATTCATAGCCATTACATTATTGAATAGATCAGAAACATTTCAGAAGCTTAAATAGCTATAATAACTATCACTGCCTTAGATGTACACAGCATTTATTTAGATAATTCAACAAACTTCCAATTCAGAAAAGGAATAACTTCTATTTTCCGTATGTTATAGAAGAAAATATAGAGATGGGGAAATGATAAAAAATTCTGTTCTACAGCTAAAGAGTGAAAGTGATTGCTGGCCCTAGAATACGGTGTCTTTGTGCTTTGGTTTGATAGGAGAAGGACATGGCAATCTGCTCCTGAGGCTACCAGCCTCAGGAAACTACCAGCCATTGAAAACCCAATGAGGGTTGATATCAGTCAGATACGACTCGACGGCACCTAACAACAACATGCCTTGGTTTGAGCTACCACTAGGCCGCCTAAAGACAGGGAAAAGATAAACTTCATTTTACTTATAAGAATTTATCAAAGCCTGTTGGAAATACAATGGACCTGCAGATCAATTTGGGAAGAACTGATATCTTTACAATATTGAGTTTTTTCTCTATAAATACGAGGGATCACTTTTCATTTATCTAGGTCTTCTGTAACTTGTCTCAATAATTTTTTTTTTTTTTTTTTTTTTGGTGGTACTGAGGGTTGGACCCAGGGCGTTGCGCTTGCATGCTCTGCAAGTGCTGGACCATTGAGCTGTGCCCCCAGCCCATTTTTTACTTTTTGAGACAGAGTCTCGCTAAGTTACACAGACTGCCTCTGGTCTTGAACTTGTGATCCTCCTGCCTCTGCCTCCCAAGCTGCTGGGATTACAGGCGTGCGCCACCACGTCCGGCTCAATAATTTCTTATGTGTGTGTATGTGCACACCTTATACTTCTTCTAAAAGATTCCTAGGTATTGAAATGTAAATTCTGTATTTTCTTTTTTTTTTTTTTTTTTTTTTTTTTTTTTTTTTTTTTTTTTTTTTTTTTT
>VMDO01008340.1:0-67613 GCA_007922755.1 Pedetes capensis | reverse complement strand
ATTCTAATAGTTTGAATATCTCTTGGGTTTTCTCTGTATCTAACAATGTCTTTGAAAAAAACTGACCCTTTTCCTCTATAAATCTTTAAATCTTTTATTTTTCTTGCCTTACTGAAGACAGTTTTTCAGTTGATAAAGCATTAAAGTCTACAGGGAAGGAAACAGGACCTGTAAATACATTAGGGACTGGATGTTCCAGGATGTTCCAGGGTTCTGCAAATGTTACAATCCAGGTGGCCAAGTGGCCAGAGGTACTGTCTGCCACCTGTGGCCATTGTTCATTCCCAAAAGCAACTTCTCTGCAGCCATTTGAGTACTGTTTAAATGACTGAAGACAAGTATTCAAGGAAGTGAAGAGCATAGGTATAACATGCAGAAAAGCAGGACTGTCTCCTGCCTACCAGGTCTACAACAGAGAAGGTGAAAATGATACTAATTATCTTCAAAACTCGGAGATGAAAAAGTACAAAAATAAGATCTACATTCAACAGTGTACAGAGTTAACACAATGAAATTACAAATCCTCTAAAGCTTACTAAAACCAGGCCCTTTTTCTTTGGAGGTCAGGGGATACTGAACTCTAGAAGTGGGGATGAAATTCTAGTTTGTGACCACTAGATGAATTTTGTTCTGGTGTCCATATGTCTCACTGTATGCCAGCTGTCCTGCTTAATATTGCTGGTATGTACTTTCACACTTAAAAATGTCCCAGCTGGCTGTCAACTAACTGATGGTCTGAATATGCTTCAAAAATAAAGGAGAAGCTGGGCATGGTGGCACACACCTGTAATCCCAGCAACTTGGGAGGCTGAGCCAGGTGAATTGAGGGTTTGAGGCCCAAGGCAGCCTGCATAACTTAGTGAGACTCTGCTCCAAAATAAAAAAAATTAAAAATGGGCTAGGGGTGCTGCTTGGTGGTAGGGCAGAGCACACTTGCAAAGCGAGAGGTCCTGAGTTTAACTATAAGTGTACACATACACACACAGAGAGAGAGAGAGAGAGAGAGAGAGAGAGAGAGAGAGAGAGAGAGAGAGACAGACAGACAGACAGACAGACAGAGAGACAGAGACAGACACAGAAGAAAAGACATTTCCAGATAAACAAAAGATGAAGGAGTTTGTCAGTAGAACTGCCCTATGAGAAATGCTAAAGGAGTCTTCACAATGAAATGAAGAGCTCTTGCCAATAACTTGAAGTTATAGAAAGAAATAAAAAACACCAATACATGTAACTCTATAGGTAAATAATGAAAAGCCAGTATTATTATATTTTACACTGTAATTTCTCTTTTTAATTAGAAATCTACGTCAACAGATAAACATGGCAAAAACAACACAAAAGGGCACAGAGCTATAGACTACTGAAGCTAAGTTGGTGTTAGTAGCTAAATTGGTATTAATTCAAACTAAATGGTCATAAATTTAAGATGTTAATTATAATCCTCAGGGTCACCATGAAGAAGATAACTAGGGCTAACTTAGTGGTAGAGCTCACAGTAAGGGGTATAGCTCAGTGGTACCGTGCTTGCTTAGCATGTGTGAGGCCATGAATTTCATCCCTAGCATCACAAAATAAAGAAAATTGCTAAAAAAAAAAAAAAAAAACAACCTTCCAACCGAACAAACAAAAAACAAAACAAAAAAAAACCCCAAATGGCTATCTTAATCAAAAGACACTTCAGTGTCACCTTCATTAATGCCCCTTTAGAATCTCCTGGCTAAGTTTATACTAGAAAGTGAGTCCCTGCAGCACTGCTTTAATTTGGATCACAATCTAAAAGGAAGATATTCTCAGCTATAGAAAGTCGAAAAGGACTTAATGACTTCATTTGTCTTTGTTCTCTCTCCCCACAATGGACAGGGGAAAATATGTTAAACTATTAGACATTTTTACCAATCCAATTTAAAAAAAAAATTCAAAGCAAACATTAATCAAAGGTTATCTATAACACACTTGTTAATCTGCAAATTTCCTTTTGGTTGGGAGCCTGGTGACTTCTTTAACACCACAAGCAACCAAAGGCCAGAGGTATAAGTTCAGGGACAATGTGTGGTTAGCATGAGGCAAGGCCCTGACTTCAATCCTCAGCCTCAGGAAAAAACTCAAAACACATGAGCCATCAATGTAAAGCCTGTGACTTGTAATATTTTAGGAAACCACTCAAAAAGATGTAGAGTAGCTGATCCAAATAAGTTCCAGAGGTAACTTAGGACTAGGAGAAACACAATATCTGAAAACAATGCTAGTATATGATGATATAAATAAATAAAGCTAAGAAACAGAATGTCACTGTGAATGCTCAGTAGGATAACAGAACAGAAACCAAAACATTAATCTGGAATGGGGGCAATACATTATCACGGTTAGAAGTCCAGCAGAGACTACGAGTCTTTTGACTGTTCTCTCCATTTCCTACTTTATTCTTACAACATAATCTCCATATAGCAGCCACACTGATGTGCGTGTCAGCTCACACCACCACTCTGTTCACCATCTCGCCACCTCAGAAGCTCCTATCCACTCCAAGCCCAACTGCAGCACTGTCTATAAGGCCCACCAGGAGTGAGAGTGTCCAGCTACCTCAGAGGGCTCACTTCCTACCACATCCACTACGCTGCTCCAGCCACCCAAATTTCTTATTATGCCTCAAACATGCTCAGATACTATAAGGTTTTTGCTGTGCCTATAAGGGAAAACTTCAGATATTCAAATGGTATGTTTCTTTATTTCTTCAGGGCTCTATGCACATGGCACCTATTAGCAAAGCTTTGGCAGACCACAGGACCTTGCCTTAATACTAACTACTCTGAATCCTCTTACTTTGCTTTATTTTCATTTATAATCCTCATCACCACCTGCTGTTCTATATATTTATTTCTTAATTTACTTACTCTCTAACCTTTGCCTCAATGGAAAGTCTTTAAGAGAGCACAGACTTCAATTTGTTCACTGTTGTCCACCTAACATCTAGAACAGTGCTTAGCACAGAAGTGGTATTCAATCAACGTTTAGGGAGTGAGTGTGATTAAATGAGAAAGCTTAAAGACCTACCCAGAATACATGTCATGGGGCAGGTTTCTTCCAAATTACTCAGGAACACTTCTTTTTTGTAGAACATTTTTGTGGGCTCATGCTCTGTTTCTTCTGGGTGAATGAAAATGGGGCCATAAAAATATGCAGCTCCATCTCGGACCCATATTTTTTCAATTCTTGGGGGAAAAAAAGGAGAAATTACATTAAAATAATTCTTGAAGGATTATTTAATAAAAATCTCATTAACCAAAATGTAATAATATGACCACTTCAAGGAATTTCACTAGCTATTTTGATAATAAGACAATTTTCATTGATCCCCTCACCTTTTAAGCACATGAGAAGATACTTGGAAAAAGAGAAAAAGAAATTTGGCCATGCATCTGAGAGTAGAAAATATTTTAACATTGTATTGAGGTATGTAACTTAATAGTTTTATCTGATTCCCCGGTTTTCTTCCTGTGATGCTGATGATGAAATCAGAATTTAGCATCTGTCACTTGACTTGTGAGCTCTAAGAAGACATATCCTTCAATATTTGGGGTCAGATCACCAGTGGCAAACATTCTTTCATAATAGTGGCTCATAACCTTTTTGAAGGTCAGGAACTAGGACCTGATGAGAGCCAGATGTCATCTCCCTAGGAGGAAAAAAACTAATATCTAGCTGCTGTGTGCCAGATACTGTACTATTTCTCAACAATGCATAAAGTTGACATTATTGTTCCATATTTTCATGGTTCTTAACATAAAGCAACATCTCATTTCAGTTAATAGTAACTCCAACCTTCCGATTCCCCAGGCCAACATATAGTAGTGACTCTTTCTCTACACTCAGTCTCTACAACCCATGTATTAGGAATGCTTTTTTTTTTTTTTTTTTTTTTTTTGTGGTCCTGGGGGTTGAACCCAGGGCCTCACACTTGCATGCTCTGCAAGTGCTGGACCACTGAGCTGCACCCTCAGCCCATTTTTTACTTTTTTGAGACAGGGTCTCGCTAAGTTACACAGACTGCCGCTAGTCTTGAACTTGAGATCCTCCTGCCTCTGCCTCCCAAGCCACTGGGATTACAGGCATGCGCCATCATGCCCGGCTTAGGAATGTTATTAACTTGACCTTCAAAACAGTACCCTTTGCAATCACCCAGAACTGAGCCCACTATCATTACTGTAGCCTCCTAGCAGATCTCTTTGCTTCTACACCTGACCCTTACAGTCTATTCTCAACAACCAGTAGGTAGAGCAATGCTATTATGTCCTATGTCCAATGCCACTTCTATGCTTGAAACAACTCAGTGATACTCCATTTAACTCCATAAAAGCCCAAGTTCATACAATGGTTTCTGAGACCTTATATGATTTGGCCCTCATCTACCACCTAACTCATGCATGGCTCATTCTGCTAGTAACAGCATGCTGGTTTGAACAGGCCTGGCACATTTCTCTCTCAGGCCTTCTTGGGGGATATTCACTCTGCCTGGAATGCCTTTCCTCTGGATATCTACAATTCTCACTCCCTGTTTCTTCAAGTGTTGGCTTGATGACCAGCTTTTCAGGGAGTCCTATACAGACTACTTTCCCTGTTCCAACCATGCCCTGACTCCCCTTAACCTGCTCCATTTTTCAACAGTGTGTATCATGATCTGACATACATATCAGATGCTTATTGTCTGTCTTCCCACTAGAATAATGCTTCATGGAACTAAGAATATTTATCTGTTTTATTTACTAACATATGTTCTCAGAACTGCTCAAGGTAGTGGCAAATAGGTATAATAAATGTTACTGAACGATGAACAAATATGAGGAAAATAGAAACAAGAGAGGTAAATCATTTATCTAAGGACATGCAACTAACAGAGCTAGGGCTTAAATCAAGACCTCCTGGAACCAACTACTGGGGTGGTTGGTTGGTTGGTTGTGCTGGGGATCAAACTCAGGACTTCTAGGCAAAGTGCTCTACCACTGAGCTATATGCCAACCCCCAACTGCTGCTCTTAACCACTATCCTCTACTGCCCAACATAGCATCTGACTATTATTGTTTATGCCATCCAATCACACTTCTATCCTTTCACCAATTTACTTCTTCATCAATTATCTGAGCCCCTACTATGTTTCATGCACTATGATTTGACCCAGGTATACAAAACTGAGCAAAAGAAAGAGTTCCTATTCTCAAGGTGTTTGGAAATTCCAAGTATGGAAATTTGGCAATACTATAATAAATACTAATGAAATGTACTCTAAGGAGAAGGAAATATGTGGTACTCTAGGAGAGTGTAAAAAGAGAGATTTAACTCTCTCTGCAGGGGAAGGAAAGGCTTCTTGAAGGAAGTGCCATTTCAAATTTAAGCTAAGGAGTTTACCATCAAAGTGAGCTGGGAGATTTCTGAGCTCAGAGTACTAAAGGGTAGGAAAAAAACAAACAAAAACCTATGGGAGGAATTTAAAGAAAGTGTGGTTAGAAATGAAAGCAGGGGAAGTGTGGTTTGAGAGGGAGCTGGAGAAATTTCCAGCGGAGGGACTTCTGTCTTCATCCTAAGAGTGATGAATGTCTACTGGCCCTAAATGTCAGACCCAACCTCATCTTTCCTACTTTGATGACATTTACCTGCCCACACGAGGGCGCACCAAACCATGGGACTTGATGAAGACACAGTCGCCAACTTTCAGCCACATGTCATTGTAACGAAGCTGCTCAAAGTAGTGGCAACCTGGTTCACCATTGGACATTTCCACAGGGACATCTTCTTTTTCCTGCGGTAAAGGAAACTGGCTGAAGAAAGGCAGCTAACAATCAAGGAATAGACAGAAAAGGAAAGGAAGGAAAGGAGACTTTCCTTCACATTAACACAGGAGAAAAAGCCACCATATACAGGTGGTTAAGAAACCAAAACATTAAGTTAAGTCAAACTCTTATCAAGTATTGTACTTATTTTAAACTTATAGATAATTTTCATAAAATAAGGTTACCCTAAGATGTTTTTATTTTCTCCTCCTCCTTCCCATTCCCATAGGAATAACCTTTCAGGGAAAAAAAAAAAAGTACCGGAGAGGACTTATTAGCATTCAGAAGCAGACAAATTCACACATTATTACAGAGTACAAGGAGCAAATTCTACACAAGCTCCCAAGCTTCCTCGCTGTATTTATTGAGCTCCCTCATTTTTTTTTCTTTTGGTTTTTTGAGGCAGGGTCTTGCTATATATCCTAGGTTGGCCTCAAACTTGTGATTCTTCTGTCTCAGGCCCTTAGTGTTGGGATCATGGGCATGGACCACCATGCTTTGCTTCCTTCCTTCATTTTTATTTATTTTTTGCAGTGCTGCGGAGGTCAAACCCAGGGCCTCGCATATGCTAGACAAGCTTTCTACCACTGAGTCATACCCTCAGCCCCATTTTTACTCTTCACTTTGAGACAGGGTCTCATTAAGTTGTGCAGGGTGCCTCTGGCCTTAAACCTGTGATCCTCCTGAGTCAGTGGGATCACAGGTATGTGCCATAGCACCTAGACCTTTCTTTCCTTTTTTAACCTCTTTATAAATTCAGTCTAAATCCCTTACCAAAGTTTATTAACTGCCCACTCTGTAAAGCAATACTTTTCTTGCCTAACACCTGCAGGATCCAGAAATTTAAAAAGTTGGGACTTGTCCCATGATCTATTTGTGTGGATGATATACAGAGTCTCTCTCTTCCTCTCCATCCTTCCAGTCTTAATAACTGATTAAATCTCTGGAGAAACCAGAAACCAGAGGACTGCCTAGACCAGGGGAGCCATTCATCTTTATAAGAGAAATGAAAGCAAGACTAGCTCCTCAAACCACAGAGGAACCTAACACACTCATCTCCAGACTAAGTGGGAAAGAGGAGCAGATGAGCAGATAGAACCCAGGATACATGCCAGAGTGACAAACTAAGGTCACCTCTAGAAGGTTTGACTGCAACGTGCTCCTCCTCAGGCTGGCTCTACATCCTTGGCAAGGCAGACTGAACACAGGCAGGGGGTGTGGGACGCATAGAACCTGTGATGACCCACATTGCCCTGGACAAGTGAGACAGAGGGGAGTCCAGCCAGGAGCTTAATATTCCCCTATAATGCTTAATATTTATTTATTTATTTATTTAGGTGGAGAACTGGGGAGTTGAACCCAGGCAAGTGTTCTTGTATTAAGCTGCACCCTCAGCCCCTTTTTCTTTCTTTCTTTTTTCTTTCTTTTTTTTTTCTTTGAGACAGGGTCTGGCTAAATTGCATAGACTGCTTCTGGCCTTAAATTTGTGATTCTCCTCCTTTAGCCTCCCGAGTCACTGGATTATAGGTGTGCAACGTGGCATCTGGCCCCCTTAATTTCTTAACATTAAATAGTGGTAGGTTTTAAATTTTTGTTATTTTTATTTATCCAACATGGAAAAGAATAGTATAGCCTCTGTGACAAAAACACACATAGTCTGTTTTTTAATAAATTAATGTGTCTGTTACCTACTAGCTGCTATAGTGTTGGGCAAGTTACTTGACCTCTTGTGCGTTAGTTTCCTCATGTATAAAATGAAGATAATGACAGTATGCTCACTAGATGGGGTTGTTAGGAAGCTTAAATGATATAATCCATGCTTCAATACATAGAACTTTTAATATAATACAATGTAAAAACTTTCCTACTTTTGGAATAATCCTTGAATTCCTACAATGAAGTCTTCCTTCTTTGGTCATGTTCTAAAAAAAGTAATTTAATTTCACTTGTAAAAAATACTTTTCCCCCCAAATAATTTTCATATTGACATTCATAAATGAGATTGAGCTATATAGCTTTTTGTTTTTGCCAGGCTGTGGAATCCAGATTGCTCTGGCTTTATAAAATGAACTGTGGAGTTTTTTTTGTTCTCATGTTCTGAAACAGTTTAAACAGCATTTTAACTTATGAGATGCCATCGAGGTGGGTATGACTCATAGTGACCCTCATAGGGTTTTCAATGACTGATTGTTTCAGGATTGTTTTGGGAGTGGATTGACACATCCTTCTCCTGTTTTTGCAGTGCAAGGAATTGAACCCAGGTCCTCAGAGAGTGCAGAGCAGCACTCTAACAACTGAGCTAAACCCCAGTCCATTTTAACTTAGGTCACTCAAAGAGTTAAGAAAATTCTCCAATAGAAGGTCAATACTCTTTGGTGTTAACTCTTTGACACTTTTAAAATTTCTTCATCTTGTCCACTTATGTGCCGTATCTCTTCTTGAATCTGTTTTGGTAATTTGTAATATCTTAGAAAATTATTCATTTATTCGGGTTTTCAAATTTATTAGCAGAAACATATAGTTGTTAAATTTCTTCCCTATTTTTGTGTCTGAGCATAACCACCCTATCTTTTCCCTTTAAGACAGCTGGTAATTTATCCCATTGGACTTGTAAAAGAATTAGCGCTTGGATTTACTTTTATTTATTTAATTAGTTAATTAATTAATTAATGTAGTGCTGAGGAGTGAGCCTAGGGCCTCAAGCATGGTAGGCAGGTGCTGTACCAATTAAGTCCCTGTATTTACTTTTAAGTTTTATTAATTCTATTTTTTCTTTCCTTTTAGTTTGCTTCTCATTGTTCAGACAAGGTCTTATTTTATTTACTTATTACCTTTTTTTCTCTTTTTGCAGTATTGGGGGTTTGAATTCAGGACCCTGTAAGTGTTCTAACAATGAGCCACACTCCCAGCCCCCTTTTCAATTTTTATCTTGAGATAGGGTCTCAGTAAGTTACACAAACTGCCTCTGCCCTTGAACTTGCAATATTCCTGCCTCCGCCTCCTGACTTGCTGGGATTATAGGCATGTGCCACCACACATGGCTTTGGTTAAGGTTTTATACTGTTGATCTTCTGAGTTTGAAAATTTTTATTCATTTGTTTTCTGGAATATCTATTTCGAGGTGTAAAATTCTTTTTTGTGTGGCTATTACCTACATACCTTTTCCAAGTTAAAACTGTCTTCAGCTCGGTTGTCCTCTGAGTTGTCTGTATTCTTCTCATCATCTCCTTTATCTGCATTTGCAAATACAGAGGCCACTCGGACCACAGGCAGGGGCACTTCTCGAGGGACAAACCTAACTGAGCTGATGGGCATCGTCCACAGTTTAATTTTCTTAAAAGATTTGGTTTTTGCAGAATACCGTGATTCACAGACAAAAACATCCTCATCTCGAAAGTTTTCTGGGCATAATTTAAAGTATTCCTGAGGTGTGTGGGGGACATAAGAACAGAACTAGTCAGGTACATTTTCTGAAGATCAGCCAAAAAACCAAAAAGCAAATACCAATAAATTAACCACGGGTTAAACTATTAAAGACTTTCTGGCAATACGGAGTAAATGGCTAGAAATCTAGCACTTTCTTGGCTTTACATTGGATTTATTAAATATACACGCTTTAACTTATAAAGATGAAAAATTTCATTACCTTACCAATTGCCCTTTGAAAACATATTAGTATTTCATATAGTTACAATCCTTCTTAAAACTTTGGTCAGAGCTCATATGCCTATCTATCTACATGAAAAGTATATCTTATTATCTAAAAAACAAACTGATAACTTAAAATGATTATCTTTCAGAAAATACCATCCTTAAAAATTAGCCTGGCATTATAAAAAAACTTTTAGCTAATTGGATATAGCTAAATAGTATAGACAGCAAATACCTTTCATAATGATATTCAGGTTTTTTCCCAAATTTTTACATATAACTATATAGACATAGCTTAAAATACAAAGGTGAAGTGCTGGGTGCGGTGGCGCACGCCTGTAATCCCAGCAGCTCAGGAGGCAGAGGCGGGAGGATCCCAAGTTCAAGACCAGAGGTAGTCTGCATAACTTAGCGAGACCCTGTCTCAAAAATAAGAAAAAAAAATGGGCTGGGGGTGCAGCTCAGTGGTCCAACCCTTGCAAAGTATGCAGGCGCAAGGCCCTGGGTTCAACCCCCAGCACCCCCCCAAAAAAAAAGAAGTTGAAAATAGAGTTCCTAATTTTGTAAATATTGATTTTTGTGTCTTAAAATTTTATTCCTGCCGGGCGTGGTGGCGCACGCCTGTAATCCCAGCGGCTCGGGAGGCGGAGGCAGGAGGATCGCAAGTTCGAGACCAGAGGCAGTCTGCGTAATTTAGCGAGACCCTGTCTCAAAAAGTAAAAAAAAAAAAAAGGGCTGAGGTGCAGCTCTGTGGTCCAGCACTTGCAGAGCATGCAGGCGCGAGGCCCTGGGTTCAACCCCCAGTACCGCAAAAAAATAAATAAATAAAATAAATAAATAAAATAAAATAAAATAAAATTTTATTCCCAGGGAATGACTGATACTTTCGGAACTAATGAGTTTCTTACCTTGACAAACATGACCACACATTTGCCTAGAATTTTACTAACAGGAACTTTATTATAATAGTCACTCTTAAAAACTTCTTTCTCTAGAAATTTTCGTGTAGCCAGGTGGAATGTTTCATTAGGCCGATAAAACCAACAGCCATACAACCATTTTTCACCTGAAAAAGAGAGAGAGAGAGAGAGAGAGAGAAAGAGAGCAAATAATCATTAACAGAAATTATACATTCTTTGCAAAATTAGGAAATATGCCATCAAGCTATTATGCCAGTGTCCAAACCTAGACTTTTAGGTGACAGTTTCTTAATGTAATTATCTTAGAAGAAATAATACTTTAATGAAGTATAAGGAGGACTAGAAAAATACTACTTTCTCGCTATTGTTTTGTGCCGTCGAGTCGGTATCCAACTCATAGCGACCCTACATACAACAGGGGAAACACTATTGTCAGTGCTTCTCTGCCGTTCATAGGGTTTTCAATGGCAGGTTGATTTTTGGGAGGAGGTTGCCAGGTCCTTCTCCCAATTTTTCGCTATTATAAGACATATAATATGTAAAAAGAAGATGGTGATAAGATCTGCTCTGGTTAGTACTAATCTAGACCTCTGTGCTTTGGTAAGGATAAAGATATACAGAAGGACATATTTAATACTAAGGTGAAAGAATCCCAAAGTATTTCACTGAAAGAAGTGTACTGTGTGGATCACACTCCTACCTGCTTTTAGCTTCATTAACTTCTGTTTATTCTCTATTTCTCAACTTAAAGGCAATTTTTCATTTTCTTTCTTTCTTTTGTTTTTTTAACATGGGGTCTTGCTATGTAGACCATGAAGCTGACCTCAAATTTGAGATCCTCCTGCTTCAGCCTCCTCAAGGCTGAGATTACAGGTGTGCTCCACCATGCCCAGCTTATAGGAAATTTTTCTAGGAAGCCTTTTGACAACAAATTCTAAGCCAAGGCACATGTTTCTCTACAATAATTTCTATTTTATTTGTGATCTCTACTGGAGTGGTTTTGTCAGGGAAAACTACGACTCTTTTGTTCTTCTGAATCTCTGCCATCCTACAAAAAGTTTGGTTCAAAGTGTGTGCATGGTTTTTGTTTGTTTTTAATCAAAAATTTTCTTTTTGCAGAGCTGAGGATTGAACTGAGAGCCTTGCATATGTTGTGCAAATGCTTTACCACTGAGCTACATCACCAACTCTCAAAAGTGGTGCTTTTTTTTTTTTTTGAAACAGGGTCTTACTATGTCACCTATGCTGGTTTCAAACATCATCCTTCTGCCTCCACCTCTTGAGTGCTGGGATTATAGGCCTGTGCCACCATGCCCCTCCCCCACAAAGTATGCTTTTTAATAAGTATCAGTAGAATAAATGTATCTCAACTAGACTTTAAGAAGTTGCAGTTCTTTTGACTCAACTGTGATATTACCCAATAGTGCTAGATCTTATGATTTTCATATAGTAGGTACTTAATTAAATTTATTGATACACTGAGCAATTATATTTACTGACACAGTGGAACTACTATTATGTTGGTCATAGTTACATTCACCTGTAATCCCAGCACAAGTGGGAGGCCAGCCTAGGCTACACAGTGAGACTCTGTGAAAAAAAGAAAAAAAGAGAACAACCTCTAAAAAAACCTCTAAAAAACTTTGTTGAAAGGTATACTATATCTGAGGTAAAATTTTGTTACCTGAAGAACAAGGCACAGTAAAATAGCCACATTTTAGCAATCTATTCTTTGATTTGAAGAAACTTACCCGCTGAATCTTCCCACAGTCTCTCAATACAGACTATATGTGGTTGTAGATTGGCCTCTGCAGGTTCCACATAGACATAATCCCCAACATGGTACATGCTGTTCTTAAAGCTGCAGTCCTGGCTGTATGTGCGATGTAAGCCTGAGAGGGCTGCAGCACCTGAGGAATCTTCACTCTTTTCAGCTTCTTGGGTGAAAAACAGAAAAAGGTAACTCACTAAAATAATGTTGGGGTCAGATGTGGTAAAAAATATTATCTAGTAGTTGACTGACTGAGCAAATCTCTGTGACATACAAAGTGAATACAGAAGGTTCTCAGACAGTTTTATACCATAAGAAATAATCAGCTGGATTGAAAAGGGATGAGAGAGTACAAAATGAAAGACTCTGTCCAACCCAGATGCAGTGGTGCATGCTTGTAATACCTGTGATTTGGGAGGCAGAGGCAGGAGGATCACGAGTTTGGCGCCAGATGGAGCCTGCGTAACTTAGCAAGACCCTGTCTCAAAATACTGAAAAATGGGCTGAGGGTGCAGCTCAGAGGTAGAGCATTTCCAAAAGCAGGTGTGAGGCTCTGGGTTCAACCCTTAGTACTGCAAAAACAAAAACAAAACAAAACAAAAAGGTGGCTGTCCAACTGAAAAATTCTAGAGATTGGAAAGAGGCTCATAAAACTACTCAGTTTTAAACACCTTTCATGAAAAAGGATGATGCCAAAGGCAAGAGTACTGAGCTACAGAGGGCTGTTTCTATGCCTAGAAGCCCAGTGGAGTCTGTTCTGCTGGATTTCAAAATTCTTAGAGTCAGTTAACATTTTTTTCTATCTCTTCCTTTTTGAAGAGGAATATCTACAACTGTTATCCTACGCATGTCTCACTGTATTTAAGAGCAAAGGACATGGTTTTTTAGTTTTACAAGTTCATAGACAGATAATCACATATTAGGATGGATCACAATAGAGCCTCATCTGTACAACTAGTACAGATGACTTAGATAAAATATGGGCCTTCTGAGCTGTGGATATTTAGATAAGACTCTGGCATCTATTAGAAGATAATGCTACACAAAAAGCCCCTAAAAAACATGGATATGACTTCAAAATTGGGCAGTAAGCAAAGAATGGAAAATTTCTAAGAAGCATGACAAAAAGCCTAGATTGCCTTGAATAAACTGTTAATAGAAAAAGAGACATTAAAGACTTCGCAGAAGAAAAGCTCAGAAGAAAATGAGCAGCATGTTTTTGCAAAGAAGAGGAAAAGGAATCTTTGCTATACAGTGACAGAAACCTAATCAGAATTATGTCCTGAAGTGATGTGGATTCTGAGCCTCTTGGGCTGTTCTTTTAGTTATCTTTATTTTTGTCATTCTATTTCTTTGGCAACTTTCTTCAAAGTTATCCTCTAATTTTTTTCTGAATGTTTCCTTTCTGGTATAATTTTTAATGTTTTGAGATATAATTCCCACACCACACAATTCATCTCTTTAAAGTGTATAATTCAATGGCTTTCAGAATATGACATTATTAGTTTTAAAAAATTATAGTAACAAGACAGCTGCCTTGATGCATGCCCATAATCCCAGCAACCCGAGAGGCTGAGGCAGTCTATGCAAGTTTGTGGGACTTTTGTCTCAAAATACAAACTAAAAGACAAGGGGTGCAGCTTAGCTCAGTAGTGCAGTACTTTGGGTTCAATCCTTGCATAGGGATTGGAAAAAGAAATTGTAGTAACAGCTGGGTGCCACAGCACATGCCTATAATCCAAGAAACTTGGGGAGACTGAAGCAGGAGGACTGTGAGTTTGTGGTCAGAGGCAGCCTGCACAACTTAGTAAGGTGCTGTCTCAAAAAATAAAAAAATTACAAAACAAGCTGGTGCTACAGTTCAGTGGGGAACCTGCCAAGCATGCATGAAGCCCTGGGTTCACCTTCCAGTACTGCAACAAACAACAGAACAAAATGGTAACATATATAACAAAATTTGCCATTTGACCACTATTAAGCATATAATTGAATGGTACTAATTACATTCAGCATTGTGCAACCACAACCACTATGTATTTCCTAAACTTTTTAATCACCCTAAATGGAAACACTGTAATCATTAACAAATAACTTCCCATCTCTCTCCCTTGTACTTGGTAACTTCTACTTACTTTCTCTGTGAATTTGCCTATTCCAGATACTTCAAATAGGTGCAAGCATGCATTTATCTTTTTTCCTCTGAATTATTTCATGTAGTATGTTTTCAAAGTTCATTCACATACTGTGTATATTTCATTTCTTTTTATGGCTGAATAATGTTCCATAGAATGGATATTCCAATTTGTTTATTCAATCATCTGTTAATAGGCTATCTGCCCTTAACTATTATAAATAATGCTGCTATGAACATGGGTATACAAATATTTCGATTGTTGCTTTTAGTTCCTTTGCATGTACACTTAAAAGTGGAACTGGTGGACCTCATTATAATTCAATACTTATTAATGTTTTGAGGAACTACCAAATTATTTTCCACAGAGCTGCACCACTTTGCATTCCCACTGGCAATGTTAGGATTCCAATTTCTCCATATTGTTACCAACACTTGTTAGTTCTTTCCTTTCTTTCTTTCTTTTTGGTAACAGTTATCCTAAAAGGTGTGCAAGTGGTATCTCATCATGCTTTTGATTTTCATTTTCCTAATGATTAATGATATTTAGCCTCTTTTCATGTGTTTTATTGGCCAATTATATTTCTTTAGAGAAATGTCTATTCAAATCTTTATCCATTTTGAATTAGGCTGTCCTGTTTTTGTTGAGTTGTAGGAATTCTTTATATATTCTGGATACTAAACCTTTATCACACATGGTTTGTAAATATTTTCTCTCATTCAGTGGGCCTGTCATATTTTTAATTTCTAAGACATTTTTTGGCTTGTGAATGTGCCTTTTTTACAGCTTGTTATTCTTGTTTTATGGATGCAATAACTTGTCATCTCTCTGAAACATACACTTTAGGGTTTTATTTTAATCTTGCATTTCAGAGATTTTTCTTAAATATCTGCCCCCATTTAGATAAATGTCTGCTACTATTTAATAAGAAGATGCTATACAAGCTGATTAGAAGCTCTCTGTGTACACATAGAAATGGCTGATGGAGGATTTCCAAGATGTTATCATCTTCAGTTTTTCCCTACTGCTTGGTCTTTATTCTTGCTGAGACAACCTTTTGCCTTAGAATTATAAGCCTGGTTTCCAACATGCTAGCAGCTAAACAGCTAGGAGGGTGCTCTTTAGCACCTTCCTCCCATCCTTAGGTCTAGCTGGAGTCACTGGACTAGACTCCAGTGGTAACAGTCACAGGAAGGGTTGAAGTGGTGATCTGGAAGCTCAGTTTCTTTAGCTTTTCAACTAATCTTCCTGTTTTCAAACCCATAGGTACTCCACTTTCAGAAGTATGTGCTGTTCTAATTTCTGTACCACTGAAGTCAGTGTTAGTAATTTACCCATCCATTTTCCAGCTTCCAAATTTTAACTGCCACCAATTCCTCTTCTACTGACTTTTCTTTTTTTGATGGAGAAGAATGTTTGTGTTTCTTTTTGTTGTTTTTAAATCCCTGTGTCAGGCCAGGCAGGGTGGCTCATGCCTGTAATCTCAGCAACTTGGGGGGCAAAAAATTTTTTTAAATGGGCTAAGGGAATATCCCAATGGAAGAGCACTTCCAAAAAGTATGTGTGAGGCCTTGTGTTCAACCCTCAAGTTTGGGGAAAAAATCCTTTTCTCATCATTTTAGAGGTGTTGAGTGGTAGATGTTTGTGCATAATCTGCCATATTAACTAAAAGTTCTCTATGTTGTTTTTTCTTTAAGTAGCCTTGCACAGAGAGCTCTGATAATTAATTAAAAACGATGTGTGAGATCTTCCAGACCCTCTTATCGTCCATTAGGTGGTTGTTTAACAACAGCTTAAAGATACAGAAGCCTGACTGACATAATCACTATCCAGTTTTCTGGTGTTCTGTTTATAAAATAACAAGTCTTTTCTTCTTTTGTTTCTTTTTCTTTTCTTTTCTTTTCCCCGTTTTCTGAGATAAGGTCCCATGTCCCATTGTGTAGCCCAGCCTGGCCTTGAATTTGGGGCAACCCTCTTGCCTCAGCATCTCAAGTGCAGGATTACAAATATATGCCACTATGACTGGCTAGACTGTAATTCTTTTATGGCTAGACAGAACTAGTTAAAATAGCCCTCTTCTCCTACACATTCTCTTTGTGTGGCCCTGTTTTCCATAACAGGACTTCTTCACAGATTAAGTCAGCCACAATAATATGCTCAATTGAGACCAGAGACCAATACTATTTAAAACGTCATTACTCCTTTTCTCAAGAATGTACCACCCCAATAGATAATGGGCTCATATATTATTGATAAACAATAAAGAAGGAAAATAGGTTCTATAGTTCTCTACTCATTAAATCCAAGGCCTTAGTGCAATGGTTCCTGGATTTAAGTGTGCATTAAAATCTCCTAAAAGACTTGTTAAAACTTAAGACTGCTAGGCCTCCCTCCCAGAGTTTCTGAATTTGTAAGTTTGAAGTAGGACTAGAGAAATGGGATTTCCAACAAGTTTTCATGTGACATTGATGTTGCTTGTCTAGAGGCCACACTTTGGGAAATGCCTTAAAGAAGTTGTTGCCAGAGCTGGGCGTGGTGGTGCTTGGGAGGCAGAGGCAGGAGGACCACAACTTTGAGACAAGAGGCAGTCTCCATAAATTAGCGGGACCCTGTCTCAAAAAAAAAAAAGTAGCTGTTGCCAGTGTCAGCTAAAGTTAAAAAATAATTCCAAGTATGCAAAACTTCACAAGTAAAAACAATATGGGTTGTCTCAAATATCATATTCAGCACAGCACTGACATTTTTTTTTTATGGATTATTATTTTTTATTTTTGCAATACTGGAGGGTTGAACCCAGGGCCTTGTGCATACTTTGCAAGCACTCTACCATTGAGGTGCTTCTTTAGCCCCTTCTTTATTTTTTTAATCGAAGTCTTCCTAAGTTAAGCAGGCTGCCTCCTCCCAAGTCACTGGGATTACAGATGTGCACTACCATGCCCAGCTTTTCATGACTGAGATGTGCCCCGAGACTATTTTTTATTTTTCATTTTGAGACTAGGGGTTGCATAGGCTACTGCTAGCCTCAAATTTGCGATACTCCTGCCTCAGTTACCTGAGTCTCTGGGGTTATAGGGATGTGCCACAGTACCCAGCCAACTTGTTTTATATTGATTTTAGATTTTTCTTCCTCTGTACTATAGGTGTTTAAAGCTACATGTTTCCTACTAAGAACAGCTTTAGCTGTATCCCACAAATTTTACTACGTTTTCATTTCAAGATTTTTCTATTTGTCCTTGTAATGTCTTCTTTGATCATGGATTATTTGCAAATGTATTGTTTAACTTCTAAAGAGGGGTCCCAGACTTCTTTCTGTTGATTTATAATTTACCTTCTTTGTATTTGGAGAACAAACTTGGTATGATTTCAATTCTTTTAACTGCTCTGAAACTTATTTTATGACCTAGCATATGGCCTATGCTAGATAATGTCCCATTTGTGCTTGAATATGTATTGTGCAGTTACTTGGTACAATGATTGACACATCAGGTCAAATGGTTCCTATTACTACTCAAGTCTTCTGTATCTTTACTAATTTTTGGTCTTCATATTCTATCAATTACTAGGAAAGGAGTATTGAGATTATAATGGTTGAACTGTTTCCCCTTTCAATTCTGTCATTTTTTCCTTCATGTATTTTGGGGCTCCATTGTTAGGTGTATATACATTTATGAATATGCCATGTTCCTAATATGTTAATCCTTTTATCCTTATGAGATGTTCCTCTTTGTCTTTCATATTAGTTCCTCTCTTCAAATCTACTTTATTTGATATTAATACAGCTACTCCAACTGGCTATGGTTACAGCTTGAATGATATATCTTTTCCTCTCTTTTTATTTTCAACTTAAGTATTTCGTTGAATCTTGTTAAACTGAGTCTGATAATCTCTTTTGATTGGAAAGTTCAGTCTATTTACTTTTAATGTAATTACTGATACTACTGAATTCACATTTACCATTTTGTTATGTTATCTATATGTCTCACATGTTTTGTTGCTCTTTTCCTCCTTTACTTCGGGCTTGTGTAACTTAATTTTTTCGCACGTGTATCATTTTAATTCTTGTGTTTACTTTCTTGGCTACTTATTTTTGTTATTTATTTGTTGCTCTAGACATTATAATATACATTTTAACATATTACCATCTCCTTGTTTTTGATAAATATTGACTTAATTTCATTAAATATTATAATTTTACTCCAACATAGTTCCAGTCCCCCCACTTTCCGCACATGGAATGGTTAGTTGAATTTTTAACTTAATTTTTTTGTGGCGCTCAGATCAACCCTAGTTCATGCTAGGCAAGCATGAACTAGGCAAGCAACATCCTCAGCCCCTCCATTCCCCATTTCCTATGTATTCTTATTGCTATATATGTTATTTCTATAAATGTTATAAAATGTTATAAAATGATATTATAAACAGTGTTGTAATTATAGCTTTAGACAACCTAATATTTTCAAAAGAAATTAAGTAGAAAAATTGTACACACATTCTTTTACATTTACCTACATATTTACCATTTCCAATGCTTTTCAGTCCTTCTTGTGGATTCGAGTTACCATCTGATGTCATTTTCTTTGGGCCTGAAGCTCTTTCTTTAGTGTTTCTTACAAGACAGGTCTGAGCGGTAAATTTTCTCAGATCTTCTTTATCTGGGAACATATTTATTGCAACTTTTTTTTTTCTTTTGAGACAAGGTCTTGCTATATAGCTTAGACTGGCATTGAACTTGCAGTCTTCCTACCTCAGCCTTCACTTTCATTTTTGAGGGGCGGTGTCACTGGATATGCAGATCTTCATTGTTTTTTTTTCCTTGAATTTTTTGAATTTCATTCTACTGCTTTCTGGCCTCCATTATTATATATGAGAAGTCAGCCACTAGTCACATTATTATTTTCTTCTACATGATGAGTCATTTTGTTGTTTTCAAGATTTTTCTTCCAGCTGTATATGATGTATCTAAACATGGTTCTCTTTGTATTTATTTTACTTGGGGTTCTTGGAGCTTTATGATAATTTTTTTCATCAAATTTGAGAAGTTTTCAGCCATGACATCTTCAAATATTTTTTCTCTCCCCTACCCCGCCCTTCTCTCCTCTGGGATTATTATTACAGGTGTTCCAGAAGACCTGATACTAGGGGTCACTCCTACGTTTGTATAACTAGGTACCAGCCAATGATGTAGGTAAAGGTTGTGCTCAAACAACTCAAACCCATAGAGATTCACCCTTTGTTGAATGATCTACATATAGGATGAGAGATGCATTAAAAGTTGTAGCCAATTTTCAAGTATCCCTTAGAGTTTTGCTTTTCACCAGGTTCTTGCATCTTCCCTACAACATGTATAGTTTTCTAGTCAATCAGGAATGTGAGAGAGCTCATCACAGCTCTTCTATAGCTCTCTAGTTTCCAGGATATTTCTTAACATGGATCATCACCTTGAGCCAGTAAAGTTGTAGGTTTTCTCCACTAATTTTTGTATCAACCACTTTTTACAGATTCTACTCTCTGTCCCCAACCTCAATTGCTGGTTTTTGCACTCATATTGGCAAAATGACTATGCTCACCCACCAGGTTCCTTTCCTTCCTTTTTTGGACACTCCATCACGCATTAGAAGTTGCTTCAAATCAATTAATTTTGTTTTCTTGCCTAAAGGGAAAAAAACCTAAGGAGATGTGATACTAAAGACTAACACAATTTTTGAATAGTCACATATCTAGGTATCTATGTGAACTCAAACATTATCAGAAATAAATTGGTAACAAAAAGTTCCCACTGTCAAAATGTTTGTAAATTTTGGCAAATGACTCACAATAACATTTTTAGGTTGATATGATTAAGATAAAACTTTTCTCCTACATATGTGGTTCAATCAAAATACAATTTACTTGTATGGCCCAGAGTACCCAAGAAGAAAGCCATGCTACTAGATGTCATGTGACAGCAATTTGATGCAGTTACTGTTGAGAATGCATTCTGGCCCTATCTGGGCCCCTCAGGTTTTCAACTACCAATAGTATGAATAGTATGAAGAGGCACAAGGCTCCTACACTTGTGAATTGATACTCTTGGAATAACAATTGTGTCACAGGTAACTTTCAGTCTCATCTGGTCTGATGAGCAAACTGATAATAAAAACATTTCCATCTCATCATGTCTGATGTGAAATAGTCAATAGCCTAAGTCTTCATTCACACAAACGCCTCTCCAAAGCTAACTATGAGACCAGCTACAACAGAGTATAATATTTCTTCATATTTAATAAAATCAAAAGAAACTAACCTCTTTTTTCTTCTTCTCGTTTTAGTTTATCTTCCTCTATTTCTTTTGGTAATTTTTCTTTTTTTTCTTTCTCCACATCATTGTGCAAATGTTTTGTGGTATAGCTTAGTGCTGGAGAAAGAAGAATCTCTCCATTTTTGCAGAGTTCATCACGAATTTTAATAAAAAACTGCTGAAGTTCCACAGCATCCTCATATATTTCAGAATCTGTCCTATAATGGCATCAAGAGTATAAATTGACATATTAGCAGCTTCTTTTAAACACTTCAATTATATGTTAAATTCTATTAAATGCTTCTTCACAATGTCAATTGTTATAATGGTATTTCTATTCAGTTCTAACAAGAGTATCCCTTTGAGGTTTATTAGAACAGAGTATCTGAGGTAACACTTTACCATGGGGAGCCTCAAGCTTCACTCTTTAGTCAGCTACTATAAAAAGGAAAGACCTCAGCATTTTTTCCTTGGAGATAGAAGGCACACTCATCAATCACGTCAGAATCAAGGACTATATCAAGGCTCCAAATGAAGTCTAATACCTACTTGTATATAACCTTTGGATTAACTTTTATGTTCTCTTAATTGTGGACTCTTCTATTTAAAAAATGTTAACAAAAGATTTAGGTCATGTCTGCTTTCTTCCTTTTGGTCTTACATCACTGCTGCCTAGGCTGGTAAGACTCAATGAACATTTGAACCTAAACTGCAAAGCCATGAGGGCATCCTATAACAGTTATAGGCCTGAGAGTCAGTGTAAACTTTTGTTTCTCAGAAATAACTGTAATTCTGGGGAATGAACATAGGCAATCTAGTGAAAGATGGGAAAAAATCATGTGTGTCGCATTCAGAACTTTTCTAAGCCTCTTTCCTCATTTATAAAATAAGGAGACTAGGCAAAATAAACTTCAAAATTTGGACTAAACTGTATTACTATCTCTAATCCACTGTTCCCTAAGAAGGCTTAAACATAATTCTATTAACTAAAAATATCAAAGTCTAAAAAACAATTCATAAAACTAACCACAGACAAATGTCTTAGTAACAGTTACAGAGACATTCTGGTCAGGGGAATTGGGCAGGCAAAGAAAAGCTGACATGCTGACACATGCCACTACAGCATCAGATTTCAGGTGTCTAAGACTTGAGAGACCTCCAGATGCCTCTCTCCATCCATGAAGGAACTGGCAGCCAATTAACACTGTCAATAACCTAGATGGATTCCTGGGGACGTTTTATACATATTCTGAGGTTACAGAAATACTATTTCTAGAGAAGCAATACAAGTAAAACTAAGGGAAGAAATCCCTAAGATAACATTTTGTTACCTTGTTTTTCTGTCCCCCCCCCCCCCAGTTTTGACACTTGTTTTTCTGAATAGAGATACCTGATTCCTGTCAGGGTTTTTGTTGTTGTTGTTGTTGTTGTTGTTGTTGCAACCAGGGCACCCTCTCCCACTTTTTATTTTATTGTTTTTAATTTTGAGACAGTGTCTCTCTAAAGTAAGCAGGTTGCCTCTGGCCTTGAACTCTTCCTGCCTCAGCCTGACAGGTCACTGGGATTACAGGTGTGCACAACTGGATCTGGCTAAATTCATATAGCAACTTATAATTTTAAGTGTAAAATTATAAGTGAAAACACATATTTGGATAGTCCATGTTACACTGAAAGGGCAGATACATAATTCTATCACTGATTTAGTAAGCAAAGTTGTTACAAATCACTAAATAACTGACACATCCTTATTATTTCGTTTATTCAAAGAAAGTACTATGAGGAGTTTGCTAACCTAAGAAGCAAGTGTTCACTGAATATGCAAAAACAAAAACTCAAGATGGAAAAACTAACTTTAAAATCCCTCAATTGGTAGGTAATATTTTTATGCACGGCAGATATCTATTCAGCAAAAGGAAATAATTAGGATTGTAAGAGGCTCTTGATATTTCCCTTGTCCTTGTCTTCCCATGGTTTCTTCCTACCTGAAGGGAGTCAGTGTTTAACCCAGGAATACTGCTAGGAGACCAGAAAAGCCACTGACGAACTGGCATGAGTCAGCAATTGCTGTTACTGGATGCTGCCACTGTTACCTGAGTTCTGAGTGAACTTCTCCGTTAGGTCTCACTGCTTAGATACCTTAAATTCCAGCGTATGAAGGTCCTACATAATGTTCAATGGCAGTGGTGGGTTGCAGTAAGTGTTAATGAAGCATGAATGATCTTTAAGAAATCAGCCTACAAATCTACTACATGTTGGACTTCATTAATGAATGTTTACAGACATAAGATGCCTGGTTTATCACTCACTAAACTGACGCATTCCTACCACTTCTTCTTCTTTCTTTATTTTTTTATTTTTAAGACAGAGTCTCACTGTGTACTCCAAGTAGGCCTTGAACTCATGATCTTCCTGTTTCAGTCTTCGAAGTGCTATGCCACCACACCTGGCCTATCAATTTTTATGTTTGTATGGTACTGGAGGGCTGAATCCATGGCCTCATGCATACTCTGCAAGTGCTCTACCACTGAGCTACAATCTCAGGCCCTTTATTTATTTATTTATTTATTTATTTATTTAATCTTGAGACAAGAGTCTAAGTTATGCAGGCTGCCTCTGGCCTTGAATGTGCAATCCTCCTGCCTCAGCCTCCTGACTCACTGGGATTACAGCTGTGTGCCACCAAGCCTGGCTTCCCATCAATTCTTATTATGTATTTATTTTTAAGTCTTAGTAAGTACTGCAAGCAGTCACAATACCATCTTCATTCACAAAGATAATCATGGCTTCCCTTACGCTTTTCAACAATGTTCTGGGCAGGAGAAAGAAACTGCACATCATTGTCTCATGTTGAGACAGCACTCAGGGCTCCATCTTCAGCCCTCAAAAGCAAAAGCCAGTCATATGAACAATGACAGAATGAAAAGAACTCATTCCCTAGAGATACAAACCTGCTCAATTTGTAAAATAAACATGTAGTCTATTCAATATAAACAAGTTCCCAATAATCTAAGAGACAGTGTTCCTTAGAAGACTTATAGAACTAACCCCAAGAGGTAATGGAGCTAAGGATGGAAGGGGAGCGCAAAGTGGCTTTAGACTTAAGGACTACTTAAATAAACTGAGAAAAAGAATAGAAGTCCACAAAAACAGGGTTTGTCTGTTTGATCCGTGTATCTAGAACATACTCATTAACTGGTAGTGTCCAAATAAAAATTTATTGAATGAAAAACTGCTGCGGATTTTGACTACAAGATATCACCCTCCCTTTCTTCTTTATTTCTATCTCTACTGTTAAAGATTAAAGACTATTTCCTAAACATGTCACTTAAGGGCCTCTCTAGCTCTGCTTCTGCCTGTGGAAAATACTGTATTCATTTCCTAATCTTTCGCCCATTGTTATTGTTAGGTGCCACAGAGTCAGTGTCCAACTCATAGCAACCCTATGTACAACAGGCAAAACACTATTGTTAGTGCTTCTCTGCTATTCATAGGGTTTTCAACGACTGACTGTTTTTTGGGATTGGGTAGCTGGATCCTTCTCCCAAACCTACAGCATCTGGTGTTCCCAGGTGGTCTCCCATCCAAGGACTAACCACGCCCGAACTGGTTTAGCTTCCGAGACCTGAGGGGATTGGACACCACAGTGGTATGGCTGTAGGGCTCTTGCCCACAGCACTCTTCATATCTGAAATATCCTCTTCTGTACTCATCTGAACCCTACCAATTCTCTCACTCTCCAAGAATGTCTCATGCCTTTTTAGAACTCTGGCACACAGATATGCTATCTCCCATCTGGAATTATTTTTCCCTAAGCTTCAAGCTATTAAAGCACAGATCTGAAGGATTATTTCCTATGGCTGTACTCCATGACTAGTGACTGTCAGCAGCAGCGTTGTGCACTGGGGAACAAGACAAGCCACATCACCTACTAGCTGTGCAACTCTGGGTAACTTCTCTGCCTGTGCCTTCATTTCTTCACATGCAAACAGGGAAGATTATTACTTCCCTAGAAAGGCATTATAAGGGTTTGAGATTGTCTAGCTGAAGTGCTTAACAAAAAGCAGGGACTTACCAGGAAGAGCAACTGTTACTATTTATTTTTCCTTCAAGGTCAAGAGCAAGTGCTGGCTTCACAGATTCTCTAACTGGAATTATACTGCCTAGCTCTCAGTACTGAAGAGTATAAGACCCAGGAAAGAAGGGTTTGTATCTTTTAACTTCTTAGACTCTCCCAAGTGCCTCTAAGAGTGTATAGAAGATACATCATAATTGCTGAATTCAGCTGAGTATGCTATCCATACATAGCAAAGATTATATACCAGAGACAAAAAATAGAAGGAAATTTAAGTTTGATATAAATTTAAAGGTGGTTGCTTCTTTTAGAACATTTAATGTCTACTTGTTAGGTGCCATGGAGTCAGGTCTGACTCACAGATAGTTGGCCTTCATATAGTTTTCAATGGCTGATTGTTTTGGGATTGCTTCAGTAATGGATTGCCACATCTTTCTCCTGTTTTTGTGGTGCTAGGGATTGAACTGAGGGCCTCAGAGAGTGCAGAGAAGCACTCTACCAACTAAGCTAAACCTCAGCCCAGTATTTACCACAGGTTCTTAAACTGAGAAATCTGAGGGCCCTCTTCCCCCCAAAAAAGCACTTTAGGTACCTAAAATGGTGATCAAATTTGCATCAGTGCTATGGCCATAGGCAGAAATAACAAGAGCTATTTAATTTATTTAAAGCATTCTTGGATTGAAATCAAACCTTAAAAGAAACATTCTATTACTCTAATTCTTATTTCAAATTATATCACTTATCCTTTAAGAAACATGTTCTAGGAAAGGCTTATGTTTTTCATAAGATCTTCATTTCTATCTTCCTTCTTGTCATTTGCCCTAATCTAGAGTACCCCCCCTTTTTCACAGAATGAGCCTGCTCTTTAGAAATTTTGGCCCTGGCATTGTGCAAATAAAATAAAATAAAAATAAAAATAAAAATAAAAATGAAGCTTTGCCTACCTAGAATTCAGGATAGTATGCTACCAACCAGAACCATGTACTTAGGCTGAAATAGTACATCAATGTGGTTTTCCTTCACCTGTTTTGCATTAAACATCACATTGTCAAAAGAAATGGCTTAGGAAACATACCGATTCATCCTTCTTGCCCTTTCCAATACTTCAAACATATGCTCTTGAAACAAATCAAGCCGTCGGTAGCGATTATTTTCAACATTCTTCCTAATAATGTCAAATGTAAGGGGAGGTTTGTTAGGAAAGTTGGGATCCACAGCAGGAATTTCTGCTAAGGAATCACTGTAGCATCTTCCCTCATCATCCTGATGACTCATGACTGACACAAAAAGATTATGGATAAGCTCTTGAATCAACAAGGTCACATTTGGGACATGAGAGTCCTCATCTCCCTCCAGGTCTCTCCGAGTCTCCAGAAGGACTTTGTGTAGGACAAGGGCATCTTTGTAGATCAAAGACTCAGGCTCATTGTATGTACAGGCATTGTTAAACATCATGACAAAGTCCTCAACCATGGAGTCTATATCTTGGTACTTATTTGCCATCATGTGACTTCGAATTTTTTCCATGTCCATGGGCTTTTTAATGGTTAGATAGTAGTCAGGCAGCTCGGATCTAGAGGGAAGCCTTAGGAATATAGCACTGAGTCGGCGACCTCTTTTATCAGTATAGTTCTTTACAGCTTCATACACTTCATTCAGTTTCTGCTGCATTGGAGTCATGTATTTTGATTTCTTAGGAGAAATGCCACTCTTCCTACCTAAAAAATGAGAAGTAATGTTAAATGAGTAAAATAAAATAAGCCTAAATTTCAGTTGGTAGCAAACCACAAGAAAGGGACTAAGTTCTTAAGTTATTATTGTCTACAGCCATACCACTGATGCAAATTTGATCACCATTTCAGGTACCAAAAATGCTTTTTTGGTGGGGGGGGTCCTCAGATTTCTCAATTTGAGTCTGCTATAGATACTGGGCTGAGCTTTAGCTCACTTGGTAGAGTACTTCTCTGCGCTGAGGCCCTCAGTTTAATCCCCAGCACCACAAAAACAGGAGAAAGATGTGGCAATCCATTCCTGAAGCAATCCTGAGAACTTACAGACCAAAAAAAAAAAAAAAAAAAAAAAAAAGACCTGGAAGTAAATTTTAACTGTTTTTGGTAATCATATTTTTTGATGGGAGAGTAGTACTATTGTGTTGAGGTAGCCATGAATAGGTGGAGTAAAGCAAACAAGTAGCTATATGACATTCTAATCCCATCACCTCTGGTATCCCTGAGAACTTGAGATTTCTATCATGAGAGAAAAAGAGAAACAAATGTTAAAACAGAGAACATTCATGAAAACCTCACACTGCCAGGTGGAGTGGTTCACGCCAGTGACTCTGGATGCTGAGATAGGAAGATCTCACATTTGAGGCTAGAGGCAACCTGCATAACATAGCAAGACCATGCTCAAAAAATAAAAAATAAAAAAAAGGAGCTGGGGATGCAGCTCAGTGGTAGAGCAGTTGCCTAGCAATTAAGCGGTCCTTGGTTCAACCTCTGTGTACTACAAACAAACAAACAAACAAAACCCCTCCTTGCCTTGAATCTCAATTGAAAGTATCAACTGAGTTTATGATGTATTTTATCTCTAACTATAAAAATAAATACACTTTTTTCCTGTGCTTATTGAAAATCCTAGAAACAATGACCAATTCAGTAACAGTGTATCCCAGACTAGTTTTAAAATCCTGATTTCAAATGTTCATGTCAAGGAGCCCTGACTTTTTTTTTTTTTTTAGCAGAAGCACAAAAAGATTAAGATACCTTGGCAAATGGCTGATTTCTAGTCTACTATATCGTGAAACTCCAAATAGTAAACAATCTGTCGATGACTACCATGTTCATGTAAAAACAACACAGGAGCCAGCCTGAGACAACCGAAGCATCAAGAAGGACAATAAACTGCAACGGGCTAAAACTCAGGAATATGTTTAAACCTAGTATTTCTTAGTGAAAAATAAAAGCAAGCATAAACCTAGGTAAATGGGGAGGATGTTCATAAACTAATGCATTATTTTGAAAACTACTGAAATAAAAGAGGGGAGGGAAAGGAAAAAATCAAGTTTTTACTACTTCAAAACAAAAAATAGGACAAATAAGAAACTGTACCACTGAATAGTCAAATATCAGATAAGGCAAAGTTTCTCTATGTAGAAGTATTCCAGCTAATAAATAAGCAAGGAATGATAAAATTAAACTATCCCTATTTTAATAAATTGATGATGTGAGCATCAATACCTGTTAACATAAGAGAAAGATACAACCAGATATCATGTGCCATCTGGCATATCACCTATGAACTCAACATTTGAGCCAAAGGTAGATCAACCCTGAATCTTAAGTGAGCATCTGACTGCAGTTATTCATTTATAGGAAATAAAAAGGACAGAGAAACATGTTAAACTGCAACATACAGATACCATTAGCAAAACCCAGAGAGTAGGAAACTATAGTACAAACTCAATTTCTTCAACAGAAAAAAAGAACACAGTGAGGGGGTCTTTACATACTAAAAAACTCTTATAAAGTATGCTTGCCAAGCTGAAACTGAATTTAATCAAGCCTTTAAAGTAAACTTTCATAAATAAAAAATAAGAGGGAGAGCTGGGTGGAGGCAGGAGGATTGAGACACTCTAGTTTAAAGTAAGAAAATAAAAAATGGGCTGGGGGTGCAGCCCAGTGGTAGAACACTTTCAAAGTGTTGTGAGGCTCTGGATTCAACCTCCAAGTACCACAAGAACCAACCAACTAAATTAAACCAAACCAAACACAACAAAAGCAAAGAAATAAGGGGGACAAAGTAAAAAGTTAACTGACATCATAAGGAAACAAACTAATCCAGAACTTGGGACACTGCTTTCAAACAGGTGATCTGTTTTCTTACATTAGTCAATGACATGAGGAAAGAAAGGGAAGAATGTCCTAGATTATGAGTTTAAGAGCACTATAGTCAAATTTAATATACTGAACTTAATGAGATCCTGATTTGATGAAACCAACTGTAAAAATATGTTTGTGAAATAATCAGCAAAACTTGCAAATTTGTCAGCTATTAGATGCAATCAAAAAGGGCATTGCTAATTTTGTTAGGTGTGTTGATGACTTCATAGTTATTTAAGAAAATGTTTGCATATTTTATAGATGTACACTGAATTATATACAAGTGAAAGCAACACGACTGGATTTGCTTTAAAATAATTTAGCAAAAAAGAAAAAAGAGGATATAAGGAATAAATGTGGTACAATCTTGGTAAATGTTGAGTAACAAGTATACATAGGGGTTTTAATATATTATTCTTTACATTTGTATATGTCTGAAATTTTACAAAAAACCAGAGAAATGAAAAGGAAATTAACGTTTTATACTAAAATCATCTTTCCCTTTAAAATATGTATTTATTTATAGCAATTGTTAAACTATCTATCATTAGTGTCCTAACTCAACTTATGGAATTCTAGTTTTAAAGGTATTATGCCCCTACAAAGTAGAACAAGTTTTGCATTTCTGCAGACCTTTTGAATGATTTATAATTCTATGAAAAGATGAACGCCTTAATAACAAGGAATCATCACTTGGCAGTAAATAATGCCCAAAGCAACTGTGAAATTCAGCTTACAGTCATTTCATATAAAAAAGCAGGTGCTTATCTTTCCTCTTTTCAGCAAACATAGCTCTAAAGAATATCTAATAACGTTATTATCATTTGCTTGGTATATTCATTCATTTATTTTGTGGTACTGAGGGTTGAACCCAGGGCCTCATGCATCTTTTGCAAGCACTCTACCAAAGCTTCCCTCCCAACCAATTTTTTACTTTTTATTTTGAGACAGTCTTGCTAAGTTATGTGCCTCTGGCCTCGAACTTGCAATCCTCCTGCCTGTGCCTCCCAAGTTGCTATTATAGGCCTATACCTATAGGCACCTGGTTTAAGTTTAACTTTTAATTTCAGGAATTACAAATGTAACAGCAACAAAAACCTGCCACAATACTCTTCCAGGCATCAGATACAGAATATCTATTCTTCCTACTTAACATTTATGAAATGTCCACTACATTGAAGAAAACAAGCAAAACCTCTCACATTATATTCTATTCCTTTATGCTAGGTGTTATGGTTTGGGTATTTAAATTGTGCCCTGAAAGGCTTGTGTGTTGAAGACTTGGCCCCAGCTTGTGGATCCAATTTCTTTATTTTTATTTTTATTTTCCATACTGGGAGATTGAATCCAGGGCTAGGGAAGTGCTCTACTGCTTAGTTGCACCCCCAGACCCTCTTTTATTCTTTTGAGACACAGTCTTGCTAAATTATACAGGCTGCCTCTGGCCTTGAACTCAAGACCCTCCTTCCTGAGCATCCTAAGTCACTATAATGACAGCTGTGTACCATGGAGCCCTGCTTGGATCCAATCATTGAGAGGTAACTGGACCACGAGGGATTTGCCTTCATCAATGGATTAGTCCACTGATGGATTCACAATCTGATGGCATTATTCGGAGGTTGTGGGAAGTGAGGCCTAACTGGAGGAAGTAGGTTACTGAGGGCATGCCTTTGAAGGGATATTCTGGTTCTTCCATCTCTCTCTTTCCCTCCCCCTGCCCCCTCTGCCTCCTGGCTCCTGTATTACCTTCTGCCATGATGTATATCTCACTACACCCAGAAACAACAGAGCTGGCTGACCACTGACTGAAACTTCTGCAACCATGAGATGAAATAAGTCCTTCTTCCTTTTAATTGTTTCTCTCAGGAATCTAGTCACAATGACAAAAAAGCTAACATGCTCGTATACTCATGACTGTTTACTTACTAAATACACAGTAAAGGATAGTGCTTGAGGGAAGAAACTCCCGCTAGAGAACCAGTGAGTACAAATATATTCACCATCTAATTAAATATTATTTCAGGAAATCAGTAATCTCTCCATGACAGACTAAACTGAATAAAAACGTGTGAAGCAGCCTTACTTAGCTTGAGTTTGGGAGAAGCCATGTCATCATCATCAGGCAGCGGGCCCAACTCTTTCCTTTTATCCTTGAGTAACTTCTCCAGGATATGTGCATCGTTGTACACCTACATTCCAAAAATATTTTTTGGTTATTTTCTAAAAAACTTTTTATTAAGCCATATGTTGTTAGATGTTGCCAAGTTGGTGTCCGACTCATAGTGACCCTACCAACAGGCAAACCACTACTGTCAGTGCTTCTCTGCTATTCCTAGGGTTTTCAATGGCTGATTGTTTTTTGGAAATGGGTTTCTGGGTCCTTCTCCCAAGCCTACAGCACCTGGTGTTCCGAGGCGGTCTCCCATCCAAGTACTGACCAGGCCTGACCCTGCTAAGCTGCTGAGATCTGAGGGGATCGGATGCCACAGTGGTACAGCTGCAGGCAAGCCATAATATATATATCCAAAAATAAGCCAGGCATGGTGGAGCACACCTGTAATCCCAGCACTCAGGAAGCTGAGGCAGGAGGATTAAGGGTTTGAGGCCAGGCAATTCTCTCTTGAAAACACTGCACCCAGACTGTGGGTGTGTTAAACTTTTAACCTTGAGAGAGAGATAGAGAGAGAGAGAAAGAGAGAGAGAGAATGTGTGTGTCTGTTTCTCTCTCTTGGTGCCCATGCTTAAATCTACATTAAAATCTTTTCTTAATAACTCCAACTCTGCTTCATAATGAATCATCCTGAAATACTTTTCTGTGACGTACACCAAGAATCCCGGGGCTTAGGGTGTGGCTCAGTGGTAGAATGCTTGCTTGAAGCACAAAGCCATGGGTTCCATCCTAGGTATCAACACAACAACAACAACAAAAGAGTTCAAGGCCTACATAGAGAGTTCCAGGCTAGTCTGGGCTCCATAGTAAGACTATCTCAAAAAAATGAAAGTTTTTATCTCCCTAGGTGGTGGCACTCACCTGTAATTCTCAGCACTTAAGAGGCTGAAGCAGGAAGATTGCAAGTTTGAAGCAAGCCAACGTGGATTACATTGTGAGACATTGTCTCAAAAATAAATTAATTAATTAAAACAATGGAAAAAATAAAAATAAAAAAAAAATAAGTTTTTGAACACAGTTTAGGATAGTTGGAAGCTAAAAAATGCTTAGACTCACTTCAGAATAATAAAATCACCAACTCTGTATGGAAGGCCTAGGCCCCATTTGGTGTTTTTAAGCTTACTAGGTGATTCTAATATGCAGACATACATGCTAATGTTTGAGAACTATTGCAGTAGAATCCTTGCATGTTTTTTTTTGTTTTGTTTTGTTTTGTTTTGCAGCACTAGGGAGTTGAACCTAGGCCCTCATCATGTTTTGCAAGTACCCTGCCACTGAGCTGTACCCCCAGCCCACTTTTCACTTTTTGTTTTGAGACAGGGTCTTAGCAAGTCATGCAGGCTGCTGCAGGTCTTGAACTTGCGATGCCCCCAGTCTCTGGCAAATCCTTGCAGGTTTTAACAGAAGTTCTGAAACATATTTACATGTGTTGTTTTCCTCAAAAACCTATCTTTTCCCATGGATCTTCAAGGTAGCAGACTTAGCCCAATGTAAATTAGAGGTTACAAATATTTCTCTGAAGATTCATCCAGAGGTAGTAATGAGTAGCCAAGAACAAAGTTACTCTCGTAACACCCTTGCCTACACAGCTGTCTCATTCTACCTACCCAGCAGAGGCTGTGTACTCCCTTGAATGCAAACAGAGCAGAGCAGCTGAGGAAGTAAGTGAGCTCTCCTGTGGCCACTTCTCTTAAGGGTGGCTTTTATTTCTGTAAGTGGTACAACAGCAAGTGATACTGAGGATAGCATAAACCTCTTACACTTCTTTGCTCTACAAGTATCCTCAGTGGATATTCTTTATTTTACATTCAAATGTAACAGTAGAAGAAAGCAAATAAATTATTTTAAAATGCTAATTTATTTCTGGGATATTTAAAATGGATAAAAGATATGAAATAGGAAATATATCAAAGAAGGAAGACTATGCCTTATCTGCACTGACAACTGAAAATCATAGGCTGGGGATACAGGTGAGTGGTGGAGCACATGCTTAGCAAGTACAAGGTCCTGGGCTCAATCCCCAGGAACAATCCCCTCCCCCTTGAAAAAAGATGAAAGATTTTAATGCTATTGGTTTTCCTTTAAGTGCTTATTCAGTATCATGCACTATTTCAGTCTTTCCCCTTACTGTCTTCTACTCCCATCTCCAGGACCCTACCCCTTTTTTAAAAAATAAATTGCTGACAGGTGTGAAAGAAAAAAGCATCAGGCATTATTCTAAATACTCAGTATACATCTCTTTTTAAATCCTACAATAACTATAGGGGAAGCACTATTACTATTCCTAAATTACAGATGAGGGAACTGAGACTTATGGAGGATAAATTACTTACATATGGATGAGCATAGGAGGCTTTAAATCTATGATGTCAGATTACAAAATATGAAGTTTTAGCTTCTATAATATACTGTCTCCCATTTTAAGCAATTAGGAGGAGATAAAGTATTAACTTAGTCACCCAGAATAACCTATGTCAGGTCTAGAATTGGTCCCTCAAAATGCATTATCCTACCAGCACCCAAAGAACATAAATCTACTTTCCCACTCATCCTTACCTGGGAGCCCTCCTCATTGTAGTGCCTGGCATTCCGAAACATGAGTTTCATATCTTCTATCATTCCCTCTTCACCTGCATATTTGTCATTGCGGATGTTATGCTCAATTATTTTCAAGTCCATTGGCTCTAAGATGATTTTATAATAATCAGGATAGTCCTTCTTGGATGGTTTAACCATAAATAGATCACAAAGTCTTCTGCCTGAACCTGGCTCTCGAGCTTCAAGAACAACATTGAATAAAATTTTCATTCGCTGTTTTCTTATGTTCTTTTTACTGTTGGGGGGGAGGTAGAAAAGGGGAAAAATGACAACATGTTGAGTTTTCCTTATACAAAGATGGTCATAAAACAAATTACCTTATGGGCAGGTGCTTCATAATGATTACAGTTTACTATATTCATGGCATATGTAATCAATAAACATGCTAGAAATGATCAGTGAATATTAGGAAAGTTTCCAGAATACTTCAAATATAGTATTCCTGGCCTGGCAAGAGCAACCAGTCAACACCAGACAAACCTATTTAGAATATATCATGAATGCAATGTTTGAAAAAAGATCTTGTCTAACACCAAAACAATATGAAATCATATAGTCAACTGAAATAAATTTTTTATTTTTAAGACAAATAGAGCAAAAGTGCAACAAAATTAGCTATTCCCTATTAACATCTTCGCTTCTATGCACAAAAAACCAAAAGCCAACCAAACAAACCAAAACATCCTAATATAGAGAAGTGTTCCATCTCTTTACGACAACCACTCCTAAACCAGAGTACATTTTGGTTGCTAGAAAACAAAAGACCATTTTGGCAGACTAGTGTCTCTATAGTGGGTATGAGTCTCTCTTGCATGGATTTTGTCAGGGTCAATCCCTACTTCTTCCTTCCGTTAGCATTACTGTTCAATCCCAACTTAGCTTGAAGAAGTGGTCTGTGGTTCATCTCAGCTCTATATAGGGTAATTTCCATCCTTGAGCAAGAATCCCTGTCTTGTTCTCCAAATTCCCCAAGTGAGAGGTGAGGCTGAGACACTGATATGGGTGGTATGGAACAAAATAAACAAAACCACAGATTAGTCTCAGAGTTCAAAAGGGGCCCAAGACAGAAGATAGTCACATCTATTTGTTGAGAAAACTGGCTTAGAGAGGCTGAGTTGCCCAAGGTGAATTTCTCAGTAAATTATTAGAAGAGATGATCTTCCAATATGACCTCTGGTCAATTGTTCTTAAGTCTTCAGGACACTGATAAACTCAAGCCACATTCTAACCAGCAGTGTCCAACTGAATAGATAGGTATGTAAAACAAGAAATGAATTCTGACTTAGTTTCTAGTGAGCAAACATTTACTAAGATCCTACAATATAGCAGTAGAGGTAAATATTTTTTGTTTCCTATTATAAGAGAAAGGAAGCTCAAAGCTGGAGCAAACTGTTTAGCTATATGGGTCTCTTAGTCCAGTGCTCTATGTTCTCACTCTACTGCTGGGTCACAAAGAAGCCAAAGGCCAGATATTTTCTCAACAAGGTTCAAGGTATGGTTTTTTGTTTTTGTTTTTTTTTTCATGAGAAGGAAAGGGCTTCCCTATATAGGCCAGGCTGCCCTTGAACCTGTGGTCTTCTGGCCTCAGGCTCCAGAGGGCTAGAATTGCAGGTGCCAAGAAATGTTTTTAAAAAATGGAAATAGAGATCAAACAAAAAACAACATTTGAGAAAATAAATACCCTGAAGTGAAGATCTGTAAGTGTCTTAGAAATGGCCATGTTCTTAGCATCATGGCGCTCAAGGCAAACTGAAATTGATCTAATTAGGGGACAAAAGGAAAAGAAACTCTGGGTCCTAGGGCTGGGCTCATTCTCATCACTGTCTTCACTCTGCTCGTTTTGTTTTCTGGACCTGGGATAATTCCTACCATTTTTCTCCCTGCAGTTCTTTTGTTTCCGTGTGTCAAGTGAATGACTGTTAGATAATTTAGGAGATGATTCATCCAGTGGATACTATTTCTCCGAGGAGTGATGGCATGAGAGGAAGAGCTCTTTCATTCTAAGTCTTTACCAAACAGATAATGGAAGTTTGGACAAAGCTCTTAATATTGCAGAGCTCCACATCTGGGCAGAGATTAGAACACAGAAGACTTCAATCTTCAGGAAGTCTCTAAAGGAAAATTTTATAACTCCAATCTCGTATCACAAAAATTCATACTTAAAAACTACTCAAGTCAGTGATAGTTTGTTTAGGTCACACATATGGGGGTTGGCTTTACAAGGAAGACTCAAGAATTCAGTTTGAAAGCACTAAGTTTAACAGATCTCAATAATCGATTCAGAATGAAATCAGTTCTCATTCCAGGAATTCTAAACAGCATTAACAGTTAAAGCCAGGAGAAAATCAGCTCTACTCCCTTCAAGGACTGAGCATGTAACTCCCAATTACCATTAGACTTTTCTGTATGAAGCTACATTACATATACTCTCATTTGGGACTGAATCTATGGAAGATTTTTGTGACATTTTTAAAGAGAACCCAAAGTTTTATGCTGAATTTTGCCAACAAAGTAAAATAGTAACAAGTGGTCCATTCTTCCAATACCAATAACTCTGACACTTGGCAGCTCTGAATGGAACATTTGTAGGATGTAAAATCTAGTTCTATATAGGAAACTATTCTAATCTAATAACTATAATTTATTATTTTAGTACTCATAGTACCAGTAGTATACTTTCTGCATTTTTACCATGGATGATGCATAATTGATTTCTATTCTCAAAGCAAGTAAAACTTCTATTACTAGCATCACTTACAACCTTCTACAAACAAATTTAGCTTTGTTATTTTGTTTGCATTTTTCCAGATCCTTATATGGCCTTTGACTCAATACTACATTATGTTGCTATTAATTTGATTGCCAGAAAAAATTCAGAGCTAAACTTCATATTCTTTTATGTTAATTGTATTAACTTTGGTGGCCTGGTATATTTATGTTTTTCTTTCCATTTTTTACACTGACCTTTACTTATGTACATGACTTCTGAAGCTTCATATACATTTTAAATAAGATAAAGTCTATGTTACAAAATGATAAACATTCTAGTCCCTTATTTTATACTTTCTGATTACTATTTTCAATATCATTTTGCTTTCAGATTCTTCTTAGAACCCCTGTAGGCATTGTACTTCGGTATCTGCTTACTAACTGTGAACAGTTTGTTGACTCTTTTCCATTTTTTGAAAGGTGCATAAAGTGAGTCCCAGCTGGGCGCGGTGGCATGTGCCTAAAATCCCAAAGCTAGGGAGGCTGACGAAGGAGGACTGACATGAGTTCAAGGCCAGCCTGGTCTACATAGCAAGGTCTAGAGCAGCCTGGATTACAGGCTATCTCAAAAAATATCAAAATACACACACAAACAAATAAATAAATAAATTAAGTCCCACACCTTATAACTGGCATAATCATAATCATTATTCTTTTTTCATTTTTATTTATGTGATTGTTTATTTATTGTACTAGGGGGTTGAACCCAGGGCCTCATATATCCTTTGCAAGTGCTCTGCCACTGAGCTGTACCCCTAGCCCAAGTTTTACTTTTTTTAAAATCCTGAGATAGAGTCTCACTAAATTACACAGGCTGCCTCTGGCCTAGAACTTGCCATCTTCCTGCCTCAACCTCCCGATTTGTTGGGATTACAGGCTTGCATCACCTCCCCGAACCATTATTATTTTTTGAATCAACACTTTTAAATATTCTAAAGTAAAATATATATGTATGTATATGTATTTATGTGTATAAATGTGTATCTCTGTGTGTGTGTATTATTATTATTATTATTTTTGAGAAAGGACCCCTCTGTAGGCCAGGCTGGTCTTAAACTCACAATCCTCCTGCCTCAGCCTCCTGAGTGCTGAGATTAGGTATGTGTGCCACTATTTCTGCCTAAAATAGATTGTAAGGGAATTCAATACCAAGACTGTTCATCATTGTGTACTCAAGGGGCCACACTTAAGGAGATACCAAGTTAGATCATAGACTATGTTGGAATAAAGACAAAATTTTTAAACAGATAGACCATAAAAGGTTCTATACTAATAAAATCAGTTATTACAGCAATTTTCCAACATATAAAAGTCAAATGTCTGAAGAACTGAGTGTCTCTTCTATTCTGCACAAAGAGAATGATAGTAGAGACTCTTTTCTGAATCTCTGATTTTCTAGGACCACCACCAAACCATCCTCCTGAGTTCAACTCAACCTGACACATCAGAATCAGTCACCTTTTGCTCCTCTCAGTTTATGGCAAAGTTCTAGAAGACCTACACAGCCCCTCTAGATCTGATTTTCTTTTTAATTTTTCACGCCATAGGGCTAGTCCTTACCCTAATCTTTGTGGCTAACTACTTCTCAAATGTCATTATTTTTCCTCTAAAGCTCTTATTTATTACATGTTCTCATTTGCATATATACCAGCAAAATTCCTATTTATAGTGTATAATATCAAATCTAATCTGCACCCTTTCAACAGTTTTACAGGGCTACAAAGTCAGATGCGGATTATCATGTGTGGCTTGGATTCATGGTTCAAAGTCCCAATCAAATCTGCACTGGATTCTAATCTGCATCTGATTTTGAAGCCCTCTAAAACTGTTCAAAGAGTACAGATTAGACTTGGGAATAGACAGTAGCTATACTAGCTAACATTTCTATCATGTGCTAAACATTATGCACTCTCATTTAGTCCTCAAACTCTGAGAATTAGGTACAATTATTATCCTAATTTTGCAGAAATAAAATAAAAACTGAGGCGTAGAGACCAAATGAACACCTAAGGCCATAACGTGAATAACCAGGACATTTGAATCAACTGATGATCATCATGATGTTTTTATCATGTTCCTCACTTTCCCCAAAGATGGCACTTACCAAGGGCCTTTCTAAACAAAGTCAACTCTGTTCATAGGCTTCAGGGTCTTCCACCCCTTATCCCTTCGCCTGAGAGCTGCAGTGGTGCCCGTGGTTAAGCTAAGCAAACCCAAAGGTTCTTTCTTTTATATAAAACTTGCTACATTTCATCCTAGGCTTTCAAGGAATAAAATATCATTCATCTTTCCCAACCAGTCTTCCCCAGACTAGTAATATCTGACTAAAACCAAAATCAAATCTATTAAATCATAACATCAACAAGCACTACCCACAGAAATAGTCAGGGCTACATTTACTGAATACTCATTACATCTAAGCCCAGTTCTTTTGTTTGTTTTGAGACAGGGTCTTGTTGTATAGCTGAGGCTGGCCTGGAATGCACTATAGAATAGGATGACCTTGAACTTGCATTGATCTTCCTGCTTCAGCTTCCAAAGTGCTGGGATTATAGACATGTGCCACCACAACCAGCTTAAGCCCAATTCTAAAGGCTGTACACGTATTAATCAACTGTGTAGGTACTGCCATTGACTCATTTTGCAGGTAAAAAGGCTGAGATGAGGTACTGCCATCAATTCATTTTGCAGGTAAGGCGATGAGATGAGGCTCAGATCCCACAGCTCATAAGAACCGTTGTGATCTGAATTTGGGTCATACCATTGTTCCCTATAGCACCCATTTCTACTAAAAGCTAGAGTTGGTGGCATATACTATGAATGATATAAAAGAATATAATCCAGCCGGGTGCAGTGGAGCATGCCTGTAATCCCAGCGGCTTGGGAGGCGGAGGCAGGAGGATCGCAAGTTCGAGACCAGAGGCAGTCTGCGTAATTTAGAGAGACCTTGTCTCTAAAAGTAAAAAAATGGGCTGGGGGGGGCAGCTCAGTGCTCCAGCACTTGCAAAGCATGCAAGTGCAAGGCCCTGGGTTCAACCCCCAGTACCACAAAAAAAAAAAAGAAAAAGAAAAAGAAAAAGAAAAAAAGAAAAAAAAAAAATAACCCATGGTCATCTTGTTAAATTTATCATCAAACTAAAAAATTTTTCTTAGAGAAAATATTAGTAAGATGATAATAATAGTAATTATCTAAACTGATTATATATGGTCGAAATGTGTAGGTAGCTTTAGAACACGTAACTTTCAGGGAAAAACAAAGTGGAGAAATAATCCTTCCTAAAGCTACTTGTACAACTAGGCAACATTTTTATACAACTGCATGGCTATGTACTTTATGCAATTATTTTACTATATTGCTCTCACATAATTTCACTTGTTTCCAAGCTGCCTCATTTGCTGGCCACTAAGTTCCTGGAAAGTAGAAGAGATAATTAAATGTTTTCCTTTATGATCTATAAGAGTAATCTGGTATTCTGTTAAGAAACTGACATTCTGTGAATGTCAGATGACAAATGTGAAAACAAAAGCAGTACACAATTATCATTAGCATTATTAATGCAGCAATTCATAGGCCACTTTCTAAAATCATAAGTAACATGCAGAGAATACATGCCTTAAACAAATAAGATGTGGATAGGATGAAAGGCTGAGGAAATGTCAAGAAGCACTAACCCAATGCAAAATGCAGAAGTGTAAGTGCCCACATGCACTGAGGACATCTGGACTGCAAATATTGATTTTGATCCCTCCACCACTCCTAATCAGTAAAAGACATTCCTGAGAGAGACTCAGTACCCGTCAGCCCATCACAGGCAATGATACTCTATTAGCAGCCTCTACCTTTTGCTATAGAAGTATAGCCCCAATGATTAGTGATGGGGCTTTCTGCCCCTGGAAAAGCTAGCAACACATCAAGGGTAATACTGAACATAATTGAGGCTAATTCTGGTCTTACTAAGTAGATTTCTAAACTGTACTGCTTTATTCATTCATAAAATAAACTGGTGTCCCCGAATACTTTTTTCATATACTTAAGGCTTCACTTTTCATCTTGTCAGTACTGACCATGCCACAAAAGAATTACACTTTTAAAAAGTATGTTTATGCATAAAAAAGGACTGCACACCTGGATAGCCTCCTGAGACCCAACATCTCACTGTCATGAGTGTTCCTGGGAAAGCAGAAACAAACATTACACATGAAGAGAAATAAAACAAGCAACATTGGAGGGTCATGCATAAATCAAATATGGTTGAGAAAAAGAGGATTATTCAGTCCAAAGGATAAAAGATTATAATACTTAGAACATTTCAGCATGGAAAGCAGAAAGCAAAATTTTGGGTAGAGGGGGTGGGGGAAAAGAATGCACTCTCAAAATGAAGAGAACATACCCACACTCAATTTTTCTCACACTTTTTGGTATTAAAAAAATAAAGGCAGAGGTAGATTCATATATAATACTTTGGTGTCAAGTCAAGAGGTACTTGGCAAATGTGGCCCTGATCTCTCTGGCCTTGCAAGCTTAACTTAATCTTCTAGGCTGATGTTTGCCTGACTTCTAGAGAAGCTTATTTCTTATTACTAAAATATCTCAACCTTTGGAAAGGCTCATCATGTTATTTCCTTTGTTATAAACCAAATTATAGGACTTAATTCTCTCAATCTTTTAACACCCACTCATGCTTGTATCTCAAACTTGGGTTTGTTCTTTTATTGCTTTGGCAGATGATTTATAATTGTTTTCCTCTATATATTTTTTTCTTTTCTTTGGTGTTATTTATTTTTGGGTGGTCATTGGGAGTTGAAACTAGAGCCTCACACATACCTTCTAAGTGCTCTACCACTGGGCCACACCCCTAACCTCACCTTAAACTTTTTCTTTTGAGTCAGGGTCTTGGTATGTTATATAGGTTGCCTCTGGCCTCGAACTTGAGATCCTCCTACCTCCATCTCCTGAGTTGCTAGGATTACAGGTGTGCGCCACCGTGCCTGGGTATTTTTTCACTTTATTACACAAAACATTTCCTAGGAAACGTGCTCCTAAGGAAATTTTTGTCTGAAATGGGATCGTATTATCTTAAGAACACAGTTTAGCTTTCTATTTACAGGAGGTTTAAGGGCAATAACTTTCATTTAATCTACTTCACTGTCCCACAAACTACAAGCCACAGAGATGTGTAGTTTTTTTTTTTTTTTTGGTGGTTGAGCCCAGGGCTTTGCAAGTGCTGTACCACTGAGGTGCACCCCAGCCCATTTTTTACTTTTTCTGAGACAGGGTCTTGCTTCTCGAATTTATGATCCTTTTGCCTCCGCCTCTCGAGCTGCTGGGATTACAGGTGCGCACCAGCATGCCTGGCCATGAGATGTATAATTTTTAAGTTATCTGACCGGAGGAAATGCTTCCTTGGAACTGTTTTCGTAACGCTCGAGTAACTTAGGATCTTTCTTTTCATCTAGTGCTGGCACTAACCATCACTTCTGCCTCCATTACCTTCTTTTCTATGAGAAGTTTTTATCTTTGGTGACTGATCTGGAAAACAGGTGAGACTAAAGTAGAGTTATATAATTACACTCAAAGATGTTCTTGATTTGATGTCTCTCATCTGATTTCAAGTGTTTCCTCCATTGTCCCTGGTATAACAAGGAATTAAGAACTTGGAAGGATGAAATTCATTGGTCAATAATGGAGAAGACTGACATCTTAGGCTTCATTAATCAATTTAACTATGGTACAGCACTGTAAAGTAATTTCCAAAGGTAAAACAATTTTCCCCCAAATGCTCTTTATTTGTTTGTTTTGAGACAGGGTCTCACTATGTAGTCCTGGCCAGCCTCAAACTTGCTATATAGCCCAGGCTGGTCTTGAACTTATGATCCTTCTACCTCAGGCTCCTGAGTGCTCTTTAGAGAGGGAAAGGCAGGACAGCTCTCTTTTCTAAACCACTTTTTAAAACCTTCTGATCTTAGTGGCTCTTTTAATGCATGTATAGAACTGTGTCAACAGCTACTAATAACTTCTTCAATTTTGAATTTGTCAAACCCTGCTATCAGTGATTAGTTTATTCCTTGTCCAAAGTATCCTCCTTAGATTGACTGCTGCTGCAAACATATAAAAATAATTAAGCTTGAGGGAGAATATAGTATTGCACAATAATCAGTTAAAGAAAATCCATGTTGGAGGCATAAATAAATGAGACTGTCTTGCACGATTCCTTATAGGAGACCAACTTCAGAACTTCACAGTAAGGCCCCATTCCACAAAACCCGTAAGAGGAAGAGTCAGAAAAGTCAAGAGAAAAGTTGTTAGAGAAAGGTTAGGAAGGGAAAAAAAAAAAAACAAAAAACAAACACCCTCCAAAAAAAATCCACCCAAATATCTAGCTTAACATTTTATGAAATATTAGAAGTTATGATTTGATATTCTTAAAGCCACAAACAGAAATCAAGTTAATAAGGAAAATCATAAGGGTCAAAACAATGACTTACTTCACTGCAGTAATAGTAAAGATTTTCTCCTTACCTTTCCTAATTCATATTTCATCTTCATAATTCACTATGTAGAAATTAACTAAATCAGACTTAAGTAGCACTCAAAATGTCACCTTAAAAAAATAACCTAGATAATAAAAAGAATTACATGTTTTGCCAAGCTACATACCATTTTTCTTCTGTTTGCAATCTAAAGGCAATATGGTACTTGTAAAAAAAAAGAAGCTAATTATTCAATTTATAAATGAATTATAGAAGACATTATCAAATATTTAAAGTTTTTAGTAAAATTTGTATTTTACAGGCTAAAATTTTTTTGTACTTATCTAAAGCAAAATAAGTAGGAAAAGAGATGGTCCAGTTATGAGAAAAATATATACCTTTTTCTTTTGGCACTACCAGTATCAGAAGTGGCTGAAGAGATCATGCTGTCTCCGTCCTCAATGTCATCTCTCCTGGCAAGCTCTTTCTTTTTTGCCTAAAACAGAGCAGATCCCAGGAGTCAGGCTCACTCTGCTGAGCACTCTTACAAATATATGAATGTTAAAGAGGTAGACATATCAGATTCATTCAGAAAGGTACAACCACATGTAGCACACATGAAATTAAAGAATCATTAAACATTCTCAATAACCCCATTTAATAAAAGCATGCATGACAGAAAACTAGGTTTAAAAAAATGGATCTAGAGGGTTGAAGATTCAAGGTTAGCTAGGGCATTTAAGACTGTGAAGGGCACAGGTTGGTTAAGAGTACTGAGGCAAGTTGTGGGGTTAGCCTACTCTGGTGTTCACATTTAAGTTAAGCCAATTCAAAGGGGGCCTGTGGTAGCCCTGACTTCTAAGTATCAGTGTGACAAACTTTTCTTAGATTGCTAAGAGTAAAGTTTAAAAGAAGAGGTGAAAGAAGATCTACTTTACAACACATGCATTTTTAAAAATCTTCTGCTAAACAGAGCTGGAAGTCCCAGGAAAGCAGGAATAGGGAATAAGACATATTGAGCACAGCAAAGGGAACACCTGAAATTTGCAGCACTAAGTATCACAGTGTTGATCATAAAAAATGATGATCCTATTGGTGATCTAAAATTGTCTTTTTTGCTTCCTTCCTCTAAGATTAATTATCTTTTTAGAAATATTCTACCCAAAAGTGTGAGACAGATTCAATTTGTATTTAATGTTTATCTTTTTGTCTTAATATCCCTAGCTAACTAGTGGCTTCAGATGCTCTTCAAGGTATGCTCTGAGAGAGGATGTGATAAACTCCTGTACACCATACAATGATTAATTAGCTCTCAGATGTCCTTTTTCCTAAACCACCCCTCACTCGTGTTTTGTTTTTTTGTGAGACAGGGTCTCACTATGTTGCCCAGGCTGGCCTGGAACTCGGGATTCTCCTGCATGAACTCTAGAACCAAAACAATAAAATTTAAGTGACAGAACATCATCTGGAATAGAAGGGTAACTTCCTAAGAATCCTAAATTATTCCCCCAGCGAAAAATCCCTGCTTCCTCCACTGACAAAGCTTACCCTGTTTATTCTTTCCCCTCTACATGGCCCTGACAAGTCTAAAAATAATATTCAGCAGTACTTGCAACTGAAATGAATGACTTAACACTGCTGGGGGTATAACACATCTTAAAAGAACACATTCAAAACAGAAGATATTATTTCAGTGAGTGCTGTTGTTGTTGTGAGGTGCCATTAAGTCGGGTCCAACTCATAATGACCCTCTGTACAACAGAACGAAACACTACTCAATATGGTGCCATGCCTGGTACTATGTCAGTGCTTCTCTGCTATTCATAGGGTTTTCAATGGCTGATTGGGGAATAGGCTGCCAGATTTTTCCATTTTTGCCATTCTGGGATGGAACCCAGGGCCTCCCAGGATGCAGAGCAAGCGCTCTACCAACTGAGCTAAACCCCAGTCCTATTTCAATTATATATACAACAAGTTTAACAAAACTAAGATCATACCTGCATGACTTGCTGCAATTTCAGAACTCGCTTATAGATGGCTGAATTGGGAACATTATAGCGTTTGGCATTTTCAAACATTAAATTCAGATCACACTCCAAATGATCTAAAGTTTCATATTCTTGGTTCTTTAGCTTTGTTCTGTGAAGGACAAACAAATGGCTAGACCTTTCTATTATGAAAATTATAAAGCATTCTTCCTGAAAGTTCAATATAAAAATCTTCATAAACACTACATGCTATCTTTACTAGTGATAGTGATTAGAGGATTTGCAAGTGACTTTCAAGATAAAAAGCGAGGGAAAAGTACCATTACATTTAGGCAACGTAAGAGTTTACCTGCAAATCCAAAGAATAAACTAAAACAATAAGAACAAGAGGACTTAGTAAAGTGGCCAATTACAAAGCAAATATACTATGAAAAGTCCTAATGGAAAAAAAAACTAACAATGGCTAACAAGTGAACCTTAAGAAGAAACAAAAATTAAGAGATTTTTAAGCTATCTCAACAAAAAAATCATGCCCCCCAAAGGTCATGTGCTTTAATGTTTGGTCCCCAGCTGGTGGTGCTGTTTATGGAGGCCACAAAAACTCGGACTGGGATTCAGCTTTGGGGAAGTGGCCACTAGGGATAGGGTTTTGGAGGTTTTTATCCTTGATCTGTGGTTCTAGGAAGCTCTGTGCCTCCTGCCCCGCAATACCATGAGCCACCTGCCCGGATGCCTGCCCCACCACCATGCCTTGATACCATTATGGACTGATCCTCTGTGAACTTCCAATAAACCTTTTTCTCCATAAGCTTATTTTGATTGGTTTATCTGCTATAGCAACAACAGATGACTAATAGTATTAACTACCCATTTCTGAAAATAAGAAGCCATTCTAATTCATGCAGGTTAAAGAAAAGAAATAGTGGTAATGACATGAAGAAGCATTTAGAAAACTGTATTTATCTCCCAGGGAGATACATATGGACAGTGAAGAGGCATCTTATGTTGGTACAACAAGGGGCAGATTTGTCAGAGTCCATTAACTACTATTTCTCCAATGCAATCATTTATAACAAATTATGATGGCTTAAAGCCCAGAATTTTTCTTATTTTACTCAAAAGTCTTAAGAATTCAGGAATCTTAGATACATATTGTCATTACTAATACCACTTCTCACAAAGGCCTCAGGTACTTTCTACAGAGTCTCTGTTCTAAGTCTATATGGATTTAGACAGTAAACTTTTAGATCTTTTGATTAAAGCATTTGCACATGAATCATTAAAACCACAAAAATAGCCGGGCACAGAGGCGCATGCCTGTAATCCCAGCGGCTTGGGAGGTGGAGGCAGGAGGATTGCAAGTTCAAGACCAGAGGCAGTTTGTGTAATTTAGCAAGACCCTGTCTCAAAAACAACAACAACAACAACAACAACAACAACAAAACGGGCTGAGGGTGCAGCTCAGTGGTCCAACACTTCCAGAGCATGTAAGTGCAAGGCCCTGGGTTCAACCCCCAGTACTGCAAAAATAAAAAACAAACAAAAAACACTACAAAAATAGTATCAAAAATGACAATATGTAAAAATGGCTTTATTAAATAAATATAGACATTCTAAATTTTGTCTTAGAATTTCATTATCCAAGCCAGGTATGGTGGTGCATGCCTATGTAATCCTAGCGGCTTGGGAGGAGGAGGCAGGAGGATCGCAAAGTTGAGACCAGAGGCAGATGGCATAATTTAGCAAGACCCTGTCTCAAAAAAAGTAACAAAATGGACTGGGGGTGCAGCTCAGTGGTCCAGCACTTGCAGAGTATGCAAGCGCAAGGCCCTGGGTTCAAACCTCAGTACCACAAAAAAAAAAAAAAAAAAAAAAAAAGAAAAAGAAAAAGAAATTTCATTATCCATTCTGTATGTAAAGTGGGATTTCTTAAATTTAATTAAAAAAATTTTTTTTTGATACACAGTCTTAGTGTATAGTTCAGGCTGTCCTGGAACTTGCATTGTTCTCCTGCCTCAGCCTCCCAAGTGCAGGAATTATAGGCATGCACTACCACACCTAGCTTCTATATGTAAAGTTTTTATTAAAATTTACCAAAAACCATACTTAGATTTTTTGTATTATTTGTTGTTGTTCTTAGATGCTGTAGAGTCAAGTCTGAGTCAGCGACTCTATGTACAACATAACAAAACAATCCCTGACACTACCCCATACCCTGCACCATGTCAGTGCTTCTCTGCTATTCATAAACTTTTCAACAGCTGATTGTTTCAGGAGTGGGTTGCCAGGTCTTTCTCTATTTTATGCAGTGCTTGGGATTAAACCCAGGGCCTCAGGGAGTGCAGAGCAGCACTCTACTGAGTTAAACCCTAATGCTTAAGCAAATATAAATATTAGAGAACATCTCTGGAATGAAGCAAAAACAACTAAGTGCAAATTCAGTTTCTAGTTCCATCTTAATGCAGCTAATGTGAGTTTAAACTATAGCTTGAGACTTATTCCTGACAAAGGGTAATTAGGTGTTCTTAACACACAAAGAACAGAGAATCCAAATTCGTAAATGGCAACCTATAACAGATCCACAGATAGTTACCAAACTAATGTTAATCAGGGTAGTAGGGAGAGGAAAAACAAAAATGGGAAATAAAACATGGGAATGACAAACCCTAGTGGAAAGTGGCATGAAGAGCCACAGTAGCTGCTCCTGCTCACTTTTTTTTTTTGGTGGTACTGGGGGTGGAACTCAGCTGTATGCTAAGCAAACACTCTACCACTGAACTACCTATCCAACCCGTCTTCCACTTTTTATTTCTTTTGGGGACATTCAACTATCTTCCTTCTGCCAACAAATACTCCTAGGGCTATACTACATAGTAGCATATGGCTACTGAAATTAAAATTAAAACAAGTTCTATAGTAGCACTAGCCACTTTTAAGTGTTCAACAGCGACATGTGACTATTACTACCACACTGGACAATACATATAATACAACATTTCCATCACTGCCGGCAGTTCTGTTGGATAGCACTGCCCTAGACTTTGCTGCTGCTCTGCAGAGTAAAATGGAAAGGAGTCCAGATAAAGTGATGGTCCTGTCAGACACTGGCAGCTCTGTGACTATGGGAAGGATTAAACATCTTCAATGCCGACCCTTCAAAACTTTAGTGTGCTACCACCTAGGCCTTTATCCACTTCCCTATTTTTCACTCTTCCCTACTGGTATGTCACACAACTGCCATAGTAACATTTAAAGGTAGGTAGGAAATGCAGAACTACTGACTAAACAAAGCAAAGCTTATGCTAGAAAATTCCAATTGAGAAGGTTTGGGCAGGGGACTGTGTTGGCTGAGGACTCAATTTGGCTTTTCTTGAACTAATTAGACTATTTGAGTTAAAGATAAAAGAATAAGAAAAAGAAGCTGAGGACAAAAATTATTCAATGACAAGGGAATGTCTCAACATGTATAAGACTGTCACTTTTTTTTTTTTTTTTTAATACTTAGGGTCTTGCTATGTACCCTTGGTTGGCCTAGAACTCACTAAAGAGACCAGGTTGGCCTCAGACTTGTGACAATCCTCCTGTCTATGCCTTCCAAATGCTGGGATTACAGGTGTGTGCCACCACTCCAGACCTTGTCAAAAAGAATACAGAAAACAAATTTCTAGCCAAGTGTGGTGGCGCAGGCCTATAATCCCAGTGACTTGGGAGGTGGAGGCAGGAGGATCACAACTTTGAGACCAGAGGTAGTCTGTGTAATTTAGTAAGACTCTGTCTCAAAAAAGTAAAAAAATTGGCTGAGGGTGCAGCTCAGTGGTACAGCACTTGCAAAGCATGCAAGCACAAGGCCCTGAATTCAACCCCTAGGACTGAAAAAATTTTTTCTAAAACTTCTAGACTATTTTCCTAATGAATGTCAGTCCTAATTTCTGCATCATTTTAGTAAGGCTAAATAAACTGGTTTTCTATATCCTACCTGTGTATAAGACCTCCAAAAATTGGATTCAATAAAAGCACTATAGCTCTTACTGACTGTTGGACATGGTGGCTAGCCTCATCTCCATAGCAAATTCCAGGCCAGCATGGGCTACATAGATCTTGTCTCAAAAAGACAAAAAAATAAAATAAAATAAAATAAAATAAAATAAATAAATATGTATACCTGACCAACTGATGAAAACAGAAGTTACAAATGCAAACCCATGAAACACATGCTGTTAACCAATCTAATTTCTCAAAATAGAGCAAATATTAATTCCTACTACTTCGAAACTTAGCTACTTGCCACAGACTACCTTGCCCAGTTCAGATATTAACTAATTCTGTGTATGTGTGGTAGCTGGTGGGATGAACCCAAGGCCTTGCACATACTTTGCAAGGGAAGCCCATTTTTAATTTTTGAAAATTGAGACAGGGTCCCACTAAGTTATGCAGACTGGTTTTGGCCTCAAATTTGTGATCCTCCTGCCTCCGTCTCCCGAGTTACTGGGATTATAGGCATGAGCCACCATGCCCAGCTTAACTGATTTTTTTTTTTTTTTTGAGACAAAGTCTTGCTATGTAGTCAAGATTGACTTTGAACTTGCAATCCTCCTGTCTCAGCTTCTGGAATAGCTATGATTACAGGTGTGCACCACCCCACCTGGCTTTCGGTATAATGCAAAATCTAATCCATAATGTAGAAATTATTAAATACCATATTTTACAATTTTACTCCTTTCATTTTTAAGTTTATTTTTAGTTTAAATCAACTGAGAAGCACAACTGGACCAATTAAGCTCTTTTTGTTTTTCAGTTCTTTACACACAAAAGTCTATAAACCTTTTATTGACTTCCTGAAAGCATTTGGTATTTTTGAAAATTCATGTGAAGATATAAGAAATCTTCAAACATATAAATATCAAGATATACAGAAATTCATTAAAAGATGGAATGCAAACCAGGTGATTTTAAAGAGTTATTTATTTGGTTCCAAATTAGGATTTTCAGTTAACTTTCCATGAAGGTATTTGCTCTTCAGAATGTTCTGAATTCTTTGAGAATATTGGTCACCTCTTTTCAACTTTTTAATATGAAGTCAGGACTTACTTAAAAATGACTTATAGGCTGAAGATGTAGTTCAGTGGTAGAGCGCTTCCCTATCCTGTGCAAGACCCTAGGTTCAATTTCCAGTACTACAAACCCCCTCCCAAAAAAAGAGTTAAAAGCCACATGAATTGTGTGTCTGTGTAGAAAACAGCATTCAACTTCCACAGATGTCATGGTCCAAATATACACTCCATAGCATCACAGAATCTTAAGCAAATGGGCATTGAATAAAAGGCTATTCCTCTACCCCCTTTTCCTTTTTTTTCTTTTGTCATGATGTTGAGAATGAACCTTGGGTCTTGTGCATGCCAAACCAAGTGCTATATCACTGTGTTATACTCCACCATTTTTTTTCACTGTGGTAAAACATAAAATTTACCACCTTAACTATATTAAAGCATATAGTTCAACCTGGGTATGATGGCATATGCCTGTAATCCCTGCAACTTGGGAGGCAAAGGCAAGAAGACTGTAAATTCGAGGCCAGAGACAGCCTGCATAATACAGTGAGACCCTGTCATAAGGTAAAAAGTAAAAAGGGAGCTGGGAGGTGCAGCTCAGTGGTAGAAAGCTTGCAAAGTATGCACAAGGCTCTGGGTTCAACCCTCTAGTCCCTCAAAAAGAAAGAAAGGCAGGAAGGGAGGGAGGGAGGGAGGTAAGTGTACAGTTCAGTGGTATGAAATGCATCCACAATGTTGTGCAACTATTATGACCATCCATTTCCAGAATATTTTAATCTTATAAAATTGAAACTCTGTATCTATTAAACAGTAACTTTTCTATTTCTCTTTACTAGCGTTTCACCTTCTGTTTCTGTGATTTTGACTACTCTTAGGAACCTTATATAACTAGAATCAGTATTTTTCTTTTTGTGACTGGCTTATTTCATTTAGCATAATGTCCTCAGAGTTCATCCAAGTTGCAGCATGTCACAATTTCCTTCCTTTCAAAGCTGAATATAATTTCGTAGTTTTGCTTATCCATTCATCTGTAAATGGATACCCGAGTTGTTTCCATGTTTTAGTAACTGTGCACGTTGCTGTTGTGAACATGGGTTTACAAAACCTTTTTGAGATTCTGCTTTCAATTTCTTTGGATAGATACCCAAAGTGGAATTGCTGGACTGTACAGTAATTTTACACTTAATTTTTTCTGAGGAATTGCCGTACTACTTTCCACAATGGTTATACCATTTTATATTTCCAACAGTGTACAAAAGTTCCAATTTCTCCACATCCTCGCTTTATTTCCCACTTTTTCAAAAATAGTAATTACCCTAATAGTATGAAGTGGTATTTTTGTAGCTGAGCATTTTTTCATGTGCTTATTAGCCATTTGTCTATTTCTTCTGGATAAATGTTCAGTCAAGTCCTTTGCCCACTTCTTAATTGGGTTGTTTTTCGTTGTTGAAATTTCCTTCTATTTTTAATGATACTTGGTAGTTTAAGTATCCTGTCTGGCAAAATTCCCAACAACCACCTTAATATGTTCTAAATTGAGGGCATGAGTTTGAGACCAGTTTGGGTAACACAGTGAGACCCTGTCTCAAAACAAAACAAAAAACCCCAGGTGCATGCCTGTAATCCCAGCAACTAGAGAGGCTTAGGCAGCATGACTGTGAGTTTGAGGCCAGAAATATCCTGTACAACTTAGCAAGACACTGTCTCAAAATAAAAATTAAAATTGGGTGGGGGTGCTGCTCAGTGGCAGAGTACTTTCCTAGTGTGCATGAAGCCTTGGGTTCAACTCCTTAGTGCTGAAAACAAACAAACAAAAAAGAAATATTTTCTAAACAGAAAATACTTAGAAGAAAATCTTAGTCTTTTAAGATGAATCATCTTTCACATATGGCTTCAGGTATTAAATTCTCCAAGAATTATTATACTTACTCTGGTTGGGAGGTTCAACTATAGATACAAAATTTAAATACAGATCAATTATCAATATTAAAACATCAATGAAAAGTATATGAAGTTTTTCTTTTTTTTTTATTTTATTCAGTTGTAAGATAAATAAATGGTAAAATTTTGTGGTAAAAAACATTTTTACTTTTAATGCCCATATCTATTTTAGGAAAGAATATATATGTACAGGCTCAATCACAAGAAAACAGTGGTACGTTGAATATTATCGAAGTGAGCTTACCTGATTTGTTGAAGTGATATGGGCATTTTAATTTGCTGATAATAATCAGGGTATTTTTTCTTCGAAGGTAAATGGAAAAAAGGTTCAGCTATTAACTGCCCTTGGTTATTCCGACAGCTCCTAATTGTGTCATAAAGCTGATAAAAAGGATTTGAAACATCCATAAAGGAAGTGATGCTCTCTGCTTCTGACTCTCCTTCTTCATAACGTGCAGCTGGAAAGATAAAAAAGTATTTATGAGGGGAAGAAAGAAATAAAGATGAAAGTAACAGAAAGTTTAAAGCTTTTTAAACAATCTTCCAAAAGCTAGAGGCAGTGTGCATTAATGTAGCAAGCCTCTGTCTCAAAGTAAATAAAAAATGGGCTGGGGGTGCAGCTCAGTGGTAGAGCACTTGCAAAGCACAAGGTCCCAACTTTAACATTGGAGTGTCACCAAAAAAATAAAATAAAATAAAATAAAATAATAAATAAATAAATAAATAGAGAGAAAGAGAGAGAGAGAGAGAGAGAGAGAGAGAGAGACAGACAGAGAGAGACAGAGAGAGAGAAGAAAAGTAAAGTAAAAAAGAAATATCAGCTGGATGAGATGGTGCACATCTGTAATCCCAATTCTTGGGAGGCTGAGGCAGAAGGATCACAAGTTTAACTGCCAGCCTGGACTACATAGCAAGACTCTGTCAAGAAAACAAAACAAAACAGAAAAGAATGTATATATCAAATACATCTGCTGATGTCATACATGATACTTTTTCATTTTTTCTTTTTTAATCTTTCCTAATATTAAACCAATCTAGTATTTCTGAAATAGATCCAACTATGTCACATCTTTTATATACACTGCTAGATATATTATAGTTTGGTTTTAAGGTTTTATGTTACATCAGATTCACAGTGAATTGGCAGGTCTTTTTCTATTCTCTGTAGGAGTCTATATAAAGTCCTATTCCCTCCCAGAAATCAGGAGGCTAGGGCTGGAAGATTGCAAGTTGAAGGCCAGCCTGGTCTATGTAGCAAGACCTAGTCTCAAAAACAAAACACAAAAAACCTAATTCTGTTCTGTAAGAAGGCTGGGAGTATAGCTCAGTGGTAGAATACTTGCCTACCATGTATTAGGCCCTTGGGTTCAATCCCCTACACCACAAGGGGAAAAAAAAGGTTGCTTTTCAACATTTGGCCTGATGTTTTCTATGTGGGAAGATTTTTAAATAGTTTAATTTCTTTAACAACTCTGGGACTAACCAGCCTTTTTATTCTTGAATCAGTTTTATACATTTATCATTTTGTAGGAATTTGTTCATCCACATTTTTAAATTCATTTGCATAAAGCTATTTATACTTTGCTTTTTAATATATCTTCCCTGCCTCCAGTGTCGTCTAGTTTCTGATGGTAAAAGGAATGCTGCTAGTATTTCTCTGTTAAAAATGGAATATCAGCCAGGCATCATGGCATACACCTGTAATTCTAGCAACTTGGGAGGCTGAGCCAGGAGGATCCTAGTTTTGTTTTTTGAGACAGAGTCTCCATGCAGCCCAAGCTGATCCTCTTGCTTCAGCCTCTGGTGGGCCTGGATTACAGGCATGTGTCATCACACTCAGTTTAAGAGAATAACTTTTGACCTTCTTGATCTATTATAGGTTTCGTTTCTAATGAGTTAATTTCTCTCTTAGGGTTATCATCTCCTTTCTCCTAACATTTTTTATTCTCCTATTTTCTACTTAGGTTGGATGTCTAGCTTATTTCTTTCAGCTGCTTTTCTTTTCTAAACAGAAACACTCAGACCTAAAAATTTCCTTCTCAAGTACAGTTTAGCTTCACCCTACTAGGGTTTTTTTCTTTTCTTTTCTTTCTTTCTCTCCCTGCCCGTCTTTCTTTTTTTCAGAGAGGGTGTCACTATGTAGCCCAGGCTGGCAATTTGGGATCCTTCCAAGTGTTGTGATTACAGGCCTGCACCACCACACGTAGCATGAGCCTACTAGTTTCGATATATATCATCTTCATCATTAATATTGTTCAGTTTTAAGTACTTAAAAATATTTTTCTTTTAACTTATGTGTTTATTTTTAAATTTCTAAATGTTTAGGTTTTAGATTTTATCTTTTCATTATTAGTTGATATTTTAGCTGCACTATAGTCAGAAATATCTATAGGATCCTTAATCACTCAAATTTACTGAATCTTGTTTTCTAGCTAAGTAGATAGTATTTATAAACGCGAATCTGGAAAGAATACTATTCTTTAATTTTAGAATACACATATCAACCTTGTTGTGGTAAGCTGCATAATAGTCAACAAAACATATATAGGTTCTAATGCTTAGAATCTGTGAAATGTTACCTTATATGAAAAAGAGACTTTGGAGATGTGATTAAGTTAAAAATCCTGATATAAGGAAATTAACCTGGAATTGTAAGAGTGTTGCACTGCACTCTAAGGACCCAGGATCAATCCCCAACACTGCAAAAACAGCAGAAGGATGTGGTCATCCACTCCCAAAGCAATCCTGAAGCAATCAGCCATTAAAAACCCTATGAGAGTCACTATGAGTCAGACCCAACTTGACTGCACCTAACAATAAATAACAATCTCTAAGTGTATGTGAGTAGGAACTTAAAAGTAATCACAAGGATCCTACCAAGAGGGAGGCAACCAAGAAGGTCAAAGAAGGAAGAAGCGATAACAGATGTATAAGTTGGAGAGGTACAATCCGAAGATGGAGGAAGGCACCATGAGCCAAAGGATAAAAATGGCCTCTAGAAGCTAGAAAAGGCAAGGAAATAGATTCTCTTAGAATACCTAGATGAAACACTGGCCTGCTGACACCTTGATTTTCAAGTTCTGAGCTCCAGAACTGTAAGAGAATAAATTTGTGTTGCTTTTTGGGAAAAGGTTGTGGCAGTACACTCTCAAAAACAATCTCAAAACAATCATCCATTGAAAACCCTGAGGATGGCTATGAGTCAGAAGTGACTTGATGATAACCTAACAACAACAAAACAACAAGTTTGTGTTGAGGTGCGGTTTAGCTCAGTTGGTAGAGTGCTGCTGTGCATGCTCTGAGGCCCTGGCTTCGATCCCCAGCACTGCAAAAAACAGGAGAAGGATCTGGCAGCCCACTCCCAAAACAATCACCCACTGAAAACCAAAACCCTCTGAATAGCAGAGAAGCACTGACACAGTGCTGGGCATGGCACAGTACTGGGGAATGCTTTGTTCTGTTGAACGTAGGGTTGCTATGAGTTGGACCCAACTTGGTGGCACCTAACAACATCACCAAGTTTGTGTTAACTTGTTTCAACAGCAATGAGAAACAAATACACTTATAAAGAAGTATGTTGAAATCTGTGTCTTCATTGGTTTTCTGTGTGCTGATCTAGCAATTGACAGTAGATGGCTCCCTCTTTAAGGGCAGTGTTTTCAATTTCTCCATAAAGGTCCACCTGTTTATTTTACATATCTAGAGCTCTTTTATAATTCATCTTCACAATGAAATAACTTTTTTACCATTATCAGATGAAACCCTTCCCTTCCTCCTCTCTTTTTGTGGTACTGTGTGTTGAACCTAGGACCTCATTCACGCTAGGTAGCACTCTACCACCAAGCTGTACCTCCAGACCCTTTTTTACTTTTTATTTTGAGGCAGGGTCTTGCTAAGTCAGGCTGCTTCTGGCCTCAAACTCGTGATATTCCTACTTCAGCCTCCCAAATTGCTAAGATTACATAGGCGTGAGATTACATGGCTAGGTGAATCCCCTTTTATTTTTCTAATGATCTTTGTTTGAAAGTCTCTTTACTGGAAGTCAATATAGCTATTCTTTGGTTATTATTTGCCTGATATATCTTTTTCAGCCATTTATGTTCAACTTTCCTATGTTTTTATATTTATTCAAATATGAGCTTTAACATAAAATAAAGCAATTAGCTTTTGATAAATTGGCCAACCAAAGAGAGTAATCAAATGCAACAAAATAGCATATTCTCCAAAAAGCAACAAACTCTAGGCCAGACCAGTCACTGCAATTTCCCTCAGCCAGAAAGATCACTAAGAAAGCATTTAACTAGCCACAACCTAATGCCTACCAGCTAAAGCAGCATCCTCTTCACTTTCTGAGCCATACTGAAGTGCCATGGTAATTGCTGATAAACGACCCCCTTGGACTGCTCTTTTATTACTACAAAGAAAAAAAAAAAGAACAATTAGAAGACTGGGAACAATGTTGTAATAATTTGGTTACTTTGCATGAACTAGGAACTGTTAACAAAGCATTAATGTCAAAGAAAGATATTTTCTATTTACTGCCTCCTTTATCTTTATACTTCTTAATATTCTTTATGATCAGTTTTAGCAAAAGAAAATGTGTTTTTTTTTTTTTTTTTTTTTTCTCTCACAAAAGAGAGAGTTACAGTGGGAAGCCTACAGCGGGCTATTTGCTTTTTATTTAAGCACAGCCCACTACTCCTCATTATATGGAAAGTAAGGATTCAGTTATATTTAGTGGTTATTCTCTTGTAAGATGCTCATACTTTACAATAATACAAATTCTAGTATGAATACCAAATTTATTCATTTAGTATGAATAAGAATCTAACCTCACTTTTTATTTGTATTTAATATTAAACACTATTGATAAACAATGCTTACGCATAATCCTAGAGGTAAGGTAAGGCCTCCCATAGTTCGTCAAACTTTTTCATTATTCTTTTGAGACAGGGTGATGCTATTGTAGTCCAGGTGGGCCTCAAATTTTTGATCCTCCTGTCTCAGCCTTCCAAGCACTAGGATTACAGGTGTGCACCACCACAGACACTCAGCTCATACCTCAACCTTTTAAAATAAAGCACTTGATAACAAATTCTCATAATAATCTAAAGATATTACTCCAACATAGCCATTAGGCAAATATGCCCACTGTTGTAAGCACAGATCAGCTCTCAAACTAAATCCTTTCTCTCACCGGTAATACTTGCTAGTGGGATTTCTTTCTTCACCAAGGCTGCCTTTACTGTGCGAAGGACCTGTCAGCCTGGCTGCAGCCAAATTTGATGCAGTCCTATCCAGAGATAAGATATAAAAGCTCAGAAACTTAAGAGCTAAAATCAGAATGCTAGGTAAACAGAAAGGAGACAATTATTTTCTTCTTTCCTAATAGAAATAATAAAATATTTCTGAGTCTTTACTGTGTAGCAGGCTCTGCTTTAGGATCTGGGAACTATGCAGAAGAAAACAGACTAAGGCTGGTTCTTCAGGGCTTATGAGTACTATAGAACCAGAGGGCTACTGTAACAAAACCAATGTGAATGCCAGAAGAAAGTTTTTAAAGTAGTCTCACAATCATTCCATTTCAGAATCCCAGAACTAAGACTTGTTCAAAATTATAGTCCTAGTAAAGAAGCAGCCAGAATCAGACTTCAGATCTCCTGGCTAAATAACCTTATTGCATATATAAATGTATACTATTATACACAAATATCATAATATCACATATACATTTACTAAGTCTGCTATATGTATAATATGTATTATCTACAAATGTTTGTACTTATATAAGGCAATAAATGTACTGTGTATTCTTGACTCTAACCTGCACCTCAATTTAATCCACAATCAGGTTTTGGTTATTCCTTCAACAGAAAAATGTTCATAATTCTAATCTACTCCTTTTCTTCAACTGCTCTTTGTGCAGAGGGCAAGTGAATAAATATGATAATGAAAGATGGAGAGCACTGATAATGTTTCAGTTATGAGTGATGATGAGTATAATAAATAATAGGTAAATTATAATAACAATAAATAAAATAATAAATTATTGCATTGGATTTTTTTTACACCATGAACAGTGGTTCTATAATTTTCCCAAAACCCAGCTCTCAACCTCAAATCTAATCCACACACAATTTTAATCTGCACCTAACATTTTAGCCCTCTAAAACTGTTGAAAGGGTGCAGATTAGATTTGAGAATATATGGTATACAGTGGTGTTAAGTCTTAAAAAATGTTTCTCTTTGAATAAAATCCTTGAGCTACAACGAATGGGTTAGATAAATCATCTCTACTGTTTTCAGAATCATATTATCAATTGTAAACATAATCTTGAAATGCACTTTAAACCTTATTTTCCACTGTACTGATTTGACTAGCTAAAATTCAGCAAATATAATCATACAAGGATCTTAGACACTTTTTAACCTACCTTATTCGAAGACTTGACTTAGCCATTTCATGATGTTCAATTTCTGCCTTTTTCATATAAAATATTTTTTTAATTGAATTTGCATCCTGTGAAGATAAAATTATTTGGCTTAAAAAAGGACAGCTAAAAATGCCCTCACTTATACACCAGGCACCTTTTACAGCACTCTGCATTTGGAGCAGATTTGCACTCAATAGCTATAAAGTTGCATTCTTAATCTTTCTACAGGTTTCCAAAACATCTTCCTAAAGTTGTCACTAATTAAATACAAGTTAAAAAGTCTCCTCCCTCTTTAATAACTAGTCAAGTAATACACAAAGATCTATGGCAAAATACAATGAACTATCTGTGTTCAGTGACCTAAAAATTTAAACAGAAGTGTACTTCTAAGATTCTAGAGATCCTGCACACAAATTTTGGATGGATCTACTTGCTTAAATTAACAGCACACTGATACATCAAATCAAAAGTTTCCCCTTCTCTTTAAAATTTAGTTTAGCAAAACTAATTAGACCAAAAAGAAAATTCATTACTATATTAATAAACAACTAGCACTATATTATTAAAATGCTCCTATCAATGACTTCATAATTCATTTCTGGTTTCTCACTCAAAGTTTTTCAAAAGATGAGAAAGATAAAAGTTAATATTAATTATCCATAGTAATTTTAAGTATTTGAGTCAGCATTCAGAAAATCTAATGATTTCAATACCAAAAGATTTTCTGAGCATCCTTTCCTAAATTCCCAATGATGTAATTAATTCAAGAAACTTCTACAAGCAACTATACATTACAGGACTGTAAAATTTCTAAGGGGCAACTGGAAAGCAATGAAATAGTTACTTTATATTGTGTATTATCCTACAAAGCCTGCTTTTTATATTTATGAAGCTTAAATGCCAGGAATAAATCAATATTTAACTAATAAGAGGGATTAAAAACTAACTTTGTCTGGCATAAGAGTAAACATTTAGATGAATGGAAAGAACCAAGAATCTATAACTAAACACCTATATCTGCAGTTAATTGATTTTTCAATAGGAGTGCCAAGACAATTCAAAGAGGAAAGAATACTCTTTTCAATACATGGTGTTGGAATAATACCAAATGAAGAAGAATGAATTTGGATCCCTACCTAACATACATAAAAATTAATTCAAATTGGATGAAAGATCTAAATGTGTAAGAGCTAAAACTATAAAATTCTTAGAAGAAAATATAGGTGTTCATCTTAGTGACCTAGGATTAGGAGATGGTTGATTTGATTTGATACCTAAAACCTAAGCCATCAAAGAAAAAATAGATAAACTGGACTTCATCAGAATTAAAAACTTTTATGTCAAAGGAAACTATCACAAAAGTGAAAAGACAAAAGAATTGGAGAAAATACTGGAAAATCAGATATCGGATAAGGGTGTAGTATCTGGAATATATAAAGAACTATTAAAATAACAATAAAAAGAGAAGTAATCCAATTAAAAAGTAAGCTAAGGATCAGACATTTCTCCAAAGACATACAAATGGCGAATATGCATATAAAAACATGTTGAGCATCATTAACTATTTTAGGGAAAGGCAAATCAAAACCACAATGACACCCACAAGGATAGCTATAATAAAAATAAATGTGGAAAACAAACAGAAAACATGTGAAGGAACTACAACATTTGTACATTGTTGGCAGGAATGTAAAATGGTACAATTACTTCGGAAAACAGTCTGTTGATTCTTTAGAAAGTTAAATATATAGTTAACATGTGACCAAGCAATTCCATTCTTAGGTATATAGCTAAGTGAATTGAAAATGTATGTTCACATAAACATTTATATGTGAATGTTCACTGCAGCATTATTTATAATAGCCCCAAAATGGAAACAACTCAAGTGTCTAGCAACTGATGAATGGTTAAATAACACATGGTATATCCGTAAGTTAGAATATTATTCAGCAATGAAAATAATGAAGTACTGATACTTGCTACAACATGGATGAACCTTAAATACATCATGCTAAATGGATTAATCCATTCACAAAAATATCCCTGCCACATATTGTATGATTCAATTTATATGAAACATCCAGAATGGGCAAATGTATAGAAGGAGAAAAGTAGATGATGGTTGTCTAGGGCTGGAGAAGCTGACGGGAAATGAGGAATGACTGCTAGTTGATTAGAACAATGGCTGCACAACTCTGTGAGTATACTAAAAACCATTAAGTTGTGTATTTTAAATGGGTGAAATTTATGGTATATGAATTATAACTCAGTAAGTTGTTAAATAAAAATTATTGAGCCTAAATTAAAGTATCTACTATTATCAATGAAAATAGCAACAACAAAAAACTAACCTTGAATACTTGAGAACCAGGCTCATTATAAGTTTTGGCATTTTTTGCTAGGAGATCTATGTCTTTGGCCATTGCATGAATACTTTTGTAGCTTCCATTCTACAGTAAACAACAAAATATAGCAGGTCCTCTTAATGAGAGTTAATCAATATAACCTTTAAGAAAAAAAAGAACTTCACATATTTTTAAGTTGTACCATAGTTAAAGACTTTATTGGAAAGTACATAGATGAACAATGTGTAAAGTCATTTTCTCTTTTAAAATATTATTACTAGTATCCATTTATAAGTTTTTGTGATAAATAACAAAACCCAATCTACATTACTTTTATAAAATTACTTCCATGTAACTTTTAATTTTTTAAAAAAACTAAATAAGGTAAAAGTTTTATTTAGCAAACACATAGTGCTTACTATGTGCCAAGTATTGTTCTAGGTGTTTTATGAATACTAATTCATTAAAGTGGAATTAATAGTGTAAAGTAAAATTCCCTCTAGTTATCTAGAGCACTTGAGGTAAAACATAAAATCTGTCCTGCAAAGAGGCTAACATTCTGTGAGTACTACTGTATGCCAGAGCTGTCACACTTACATCTCATCCAGTCCAAAATAGTGCAGGGATAATTATATAATTACCTAAATTTATAAAGGAAAGGAAGGAGGGACACACGCTAGGTAAAAGGCACATATGACCAGTGGTAAGTACACAGAAATAAACAGAACAAATTCTAGAGAAAGCAAGAAACCAAATTAAGTGGAGTGGAGGGTGGGGAAGAGTAGAACTGTAGTACAATCTCATAGTCAAGGTAAGGCAAAATGAAGCAGAATCTAGACAGTAAGGCAATGGAAAATAGTTGGTTATTTCCCAGTATCTGAGCAACAACCTTATTTAGACGGAATCTCCAAACATGTGGAAGGTAGGGTAATGAAGATGAAAGTGGACATATAGTTGCTTTACCAGCAGCCTAGCAGCAGGACAAAGGGAAATAACCATGGGTCAGCTATTTCATATTTGGGTCTTAAGTGACTAAAGCAACAGCCAAGGAATGGCAAGAATTCATTCCTGACTTCTGTAGAGGAGCAAAGTATAGCAGTGGGACAGCAAGCATACATGGCCCACAGTGGTAAATGACAGTAGTTAGCAGGAATAGCATCACAAAGAGGTTGCGTGTAATCTCAGATGTGCCGTGACACCCATGAGTCCCAGTCTTCCATTTCAGCAATACCATAAGCTGCCCAATACTCTTTTCATAAATTCCTTTTCTGCTTAAGTTAGTCAGAGTTGATTATTTTTGAACAGATACAAGGAGTGGCAACATGCTTTACAGGCATTAGGAAACAAGTGACTTAAATCTCCGAGCAGCAGGATGGCAGGAAGAAAGCCAGGGTCAGGAAGAGAGGCATAGAAAGGACTAGAAAGCTTTTCATCACAGAGGTAAGAAAGATTATTCCAGTTATTTGGAAATAAGATGACAAGGATCTGGATTAGGGTGATGGCAAAAGAAGGTGACTCTGGGACTTTGGGGAGAAAGGACAAGATAAGGTGAAAGGTCAGAAAGAGAAGACTGAGGCAGACTTACAGGTGTTTAAAATCTGACTTAATTTTCAGAGAACAATGTCCCTCTAGATGTTAAACTCTCCGGGGTCTAAGGGGAGTTCAGCATTCTCTGTAGCAGTTATAAGTTGCCTTAAAACCAGATGATACATTAGGGATTTGATATTTTAATATTCTGTGAAAATGTATCTGTAGATGCAGCAATTACCACATCCTTACTCTGTACAACTCTCTTAGAATTTAAAGCCAAGGAAGTTTCTCCACCCGGCAAACCACTATGCTTAAGTCTCACTGCTTAATGAGGCTGTCTAACACTTCCAGTTTTCCTTTTTCCTTTATCTCCTCAAAGCAACAAATCCTTCTCACCCTAGGAGATGATACATACTGACTGGGACCTCATCCTATATATGCTATGTGAGATGATATCATCACTGACCTCCAAGACTCAACATGTAGCAGAGAAGAGCAAGCAGGTCACCTCACCAGTGACACAGCTAGTAAGAGGGAGAGCTGGGAAAAGAATCACATCAGTTTCACTCTAAAAACTAGGTCTCTGGTACAATTTAGATCTTTCTCCATACACTTTCCTTAACCTCTGACCATCAAACTTTAAATACTAATTATTCATTCACTCATTTAATGTTTATTGAGTATCTATTGTGTGGCAAGATAGTAAATACAGAGGTTAAAAGCAGACTCTGGAACCAGAAGGGCTGGATTCAAATCCTAGCTCTTCTCCCTACTAGGAGTGACTTGGCCAAGTTATTAATAACTCCATGCTTGTTTTCTAATCTGTAAAATGGGAATAACAACAGTACCTACCTCTTGGAGTTGTAGGAATGACTTAACTAATACATACAAAGCATTCAGAAGAGTGCTAGGTTCATAGCAAATCTATATGAATGCTAGTTGCAGCTACAACTGCTGGGGAAATGGTGAGGGGAAGCAGCTAAAGAGAAGTATCTATTTTCACTGACCTTATACTCTAATCTGTGATAGGTAACTTTTCTTCTAAAATATTCTAAAGCTATTTTGGAAGTGGATAAAAATAAACAACAAAGCTTTTGTTGCCAATGTAACTTTTACAATCAGAAATGTTTATAACTGCTGGGCGTGGTGGCGCACGTCTGTAATCCCAGCGGCTTGGGAGGTGGAGACAGGAGGATTGCAAGTTCGAGACTAGAGGAAGTCTATGTAACTTAGTGAGACCCTGTCTCAGGAAGTAAGCAAAAAAAATAAAAGGGCTGGGGGTGCAGCTCAGTGGTCCAGCACTTGCAAAGCATGCAGGCGTGAGGCCCCAGGATCAACCCCCAGTACCACAAAAAAAAAAAAAAAGAAATGTTTATAACTAGCCGAGAGCCATGGTGCATGTCTGTAATCCCAGAGACCTTGGGAGGCTGGGGCAGGAGGGTTGTGAGTTTGAGGCCAGAGGGAGCCTGTGTAATTTAGCAAGATCCTCTCTTAGAATAAAAAAAATGAGAAAGGAGCTGGAGGTGTAGCTCAGTGGTGGAGTGCCCTGGGTTCAAACCCTCCAGTACTGGCGGGGGTGGGGGGGGTGGGGGGGGGAATTCTGTAACCAATCCTTTGTGAGTTAAAAAAAAAAAAAAAAAAAAAAAAAAAACCAGTACTGGGCATCAAAGCCTGGACCCTGTGCATGCCAGAGAAGTGCTCTACATCTGAGATACACCCCCATCCCTAATTTTTCCCTTAAAGACACAATCCAAAGTTACAATCAGTGACACAATATTGTTTATATTATTTGCTACTAAACAATAACTCCTTACAAAGACATCTGTTTCTCTGCTCTCTAAAAGCCCCCAAGAAAGTCCACAGACCAATCTGTTACAAACTATATGTGATAACATACGGTCACCTTCATACCTGTATCCTCTGGGCAATGGTCTTGAGATCTATAGGCTCCTTAATTATTGCATAATAATCTGGATATTGCTAGAAGACAAAAACCCACATACACTCTGTGAGTGAAAGTATCCAGCTAATGAGAAATCAAGAAGCACACTGACAATCTCTTCTTCAACCAGCAAATTGAGCAACTTTGTGAAATTCATGGCTAAAGACTCAGATGTACAGTATATTATTTCATGTGAAGACAAGGTCTGTCTATGCAGTCTAGGCTGGCCTCAAATTTGAAATCAATTCTCCTGTCTCAGCCTTCCAAGAGATGGGATTAGAGGCATGCACTAAAATGTCTGGCTAAGACTGTGATTTCAGAAGCTTCATGAACTACCCAACAGTTGGTTGTAGTTTACATTTGGTATTTTATAGTTGTCATTATACAACTAACACACAATTTAATGTTTTTAAAAACTTTGAACAAACAGAATTATACAATTTTTAGTTTAATGTCCCAAGATAACTGGAAATTAAAGCAGAAGGAAGTTCTTCATGGGCCAGTTGTAAGTGCTTTTAATTTTGCAATCTAAATAACCCAATTATACACAATATTTCATATAAGCATTCATAAGGATCTATAAGAAATCAGGTTGTAAAATTTATGTTTAAAACTTTTTTCTTCCTTTTTTTTTTCTTTTGAGGTAGGATATCACATACAGCCAAGATTGACCTAGAACTCACAATCTTTCTGGTATGTGCCACCACATCTGGCTTGCCTTATTTCTTTCACGTAATTTCATTTAAAAAGTGTTTTTATCTGGGCAAGATGGTACACACCTCAAATCCCAGCACTCAGGAAGCTGAGACAAGAGGATTTCAAGTTCCAGACTTGCCTGGGCTATACAGTTAGACTCTGTCTCAAAAAAACAAAAACCAACAAAACAAAAAACAAAACAAGCAAGCAAGTAAGCAAAATTATAAGAAATTTCTATTCTTTCTTTCTTTCTTTCTTTTTTTTTTTTTTGAGATATGATCTCACTATGTTGCCCAGGCTAATTTCAAACTTCTGATCGTCCTGCCTCAGGGTCCCACATGGCTGGGATTACAACACATGCCACTGGCACTAAATCTATAAGCAATTTCTGAATTATCAAATACTAGCTTGTCCCAAGAAATTAGACATATTGTGGGAATCTGGCTTTTACAATACCTAGAGTCATACATTACCCTCAAGCTCTCCTACAAATTTTGTTCCTTGGAAGAAATAACTGAAGTCAAAGAAAAATCAAACATTAGTTTTTTCACAGGCGAAGGTTCAGGGGAAGTCAGATTGTGCTCTCTTCTTCCCCAGCCCCTGGTAACCACCATTTTATCTTCTGCTTCTATGATTTTGACTATTGTGAGTCTCTTACATAAGTAGAACCATAAAATATTTGTTGTTCTGGACTAACTTATTTCACTTAGCATATGTTCAGGATTCCTCCATATTGTCCACATGTCAGAAGTCCCTTTCCTTTTATGGCTGCATAATATTGTTTCTCTATATATTTTATTTATCCAGTCATCAAACAGTATTTGGGTTGTTTCCAAGAGTAATTCCTCAATGATAAAATATGCACATAAGGGACTGGGTTATGTAGCTCAGTGGTAGAGCACTTGCCTAGCATTCAAAAGGCCCTGTGTTAGATCCCCAGCAAAAAAAAATAAAACAAAAATCAAACAAACAAAAAAATCAAAACCAAAAACGAAAACAAAAATACCCACCACCACCACAACGAAAAAACAAAAAGCAAAAATGCCCCTAAACTTTTTATTTAAAAGAGAGAGGAAACACTCTGCTCAAGAGACAAAGTGAGAGGAAAGTAATTTAAGTTCTTCCTCCTTTAGTTCACCTTGTTTTCCTGGTGATGAAGAGAGAGGCAAAGCAGGTACTCTTCCACCCTAAAAAGAAAGAGGTTTTCTACACAAGTGATAACTTTTTAAAGTATCAGGCCCCCTATGGCTTTACACCCAAGAAACAATTAATATGGCTATAGATTTGACTTACATTATAGCCTGAGAAACTACAAAAATTTCCATGGCCCCAGCACTTGCTTATTTCTAGGTAACAGTACACTTTTAGAAGTACTTCACTATAGCACTCACCCCCACTGTGATCATTTATTTCTTCTTCTACCCCTTTCCTTACTCCCTGACTATGCGGTATTTATCCTGTGGCCCTGCTATGTAGCTACTACTCAGCACATCAAGTTTGCAAGAAGTACTTGTAATGCTGGGTGTCATGGCACACACCTGTAATCCCAGTGACCCAGGAGGCTGAGGCAGAAGGATAGTGAGTTTGAGGCCAGAGGAAGCCTGCACAACTTAGTGAGACCCTGTTTCAAAAAAAAAAAAAAAAGAGGGGTCCTGGATTCAACCTCCTAGTACTGAAAAAATTTTTTAAAAAAGAGAGAAGTATTTGTTGACTGATGAGAGACATAGAACTTTTCTCATCAGTCACCGACAAAACTAGTTATTTAAAGGTGTGCCTTGGCTGGGCACAGTGGTGGTGGTTGTTGTTGTTGTTAGGTGCCATCGAGTCAGTATCTGACTCACAGCGACCCTCATAGGGTTTTCAATGGTTGCCTGTTTCGGGATTGCCTTGGGAATGGATTGCCAGGTCCTTCTCCCATTTTTGCGGTGCTGGGAATTGAACTCGGGACCTCAAAGACTGCAGCGCAGCACTCTACCAACTGAGCTAAATCCCAGCCCATGGGCACACTGGTACACATCTCTAATTCCAGTGACTTGGGAGGCTGAGGCGGGAGAATTGCAAGTTCAAGACCAGAGGCAGCCTGCATAACTTAGTAAGACCTCGTCTCAAAATTTAAAAAATGACAAATGGGCTGGGGGTGCAGTCCAGTGACAGAGTACTTGCAAAGTATATACACAAGGCCCTGCGTTCAATCCTGAAATATCAAAAAAAAGGTGTGCCTTGACTGGTTGTAGGACAGTTATAACATTAGAAATAACACATATGGAGCTGAGTGGGCTGACACACGCTTGGAATTCCACCACTCAGGAGTTTGAGGCCAGCCTGTTCTACATAGCAAGTTACAGGCTGGCCTGGGATACACAGCAAGACTCTTGTCTCAAAACCAAACCAACCAACCAAACAAAAATAAACAAATAAAGCATATTACCACTGCTACTATACTAGGTTTTGATTTAATTAGAAAGATGAATATGTTCATCATATAATTTAAATTTTAAGACAAGAAAACAGTACAGCAATTCCTCAGAAAATTAAACAGAATTACAATATGATGCAATAATTCTACTTTGGGTATATATTCCAAAAAAGTGAGAGGAGGGTCTTGAACCAGTGTCTGTGCCCAAATTCACAGAAGAATTATTCATAAGGGCTAAAACATGGAAACAACTCAAATGACCATTGACAGATAAATGGATAAGTAAATGGCAGTGTTTACATACAATGGAATATTATTCATCCTTAAAAAGGAAGAAAACTGAGTAGGTACACAAAAAGTAAAGAGAAGGAAATCAATGCATAAAGCATTCCATTAAGGAAAATAATCAAGCTGGGCAGAGTAGCACACACCTGTAATCCCAGCAACTCAGGAGGTAGAGGCAAAAGGATCACAGGTTTGAGGCCAGAGGCAACCTGAGTAACTTAGCAAAACTCTGCCTCAAGATAAAAAATAAGAAATGGGCTAGGGATGCAATCCAGTAGTAGAGTATTTGCAAAGTATCTGCGAGGTCCTGGGTTCAACCCCCAAGTACCATACCAGGAAGAAAAGAAAAGAAAAGGAAAAAAAAAAAAAAAAAAAAAAAAAAAAAAAAAAAAAAAAAAAAAAAAAAAAAAAAAAAAAAAAAAAAAAAAAAAAAAAAAAAAAAAAAAAAAAAAAA
>VMDO01008339.1:0-84700 GCA_007922755.1 Pedetes capensis | reverse complement strand
TGCATCCTCGTATTAATTATTTTACCATCAGAGCCCCCACATGTCTGTCAGTTTGCCGTGGGGGCTTGCGTGTTGCGATGAGGCTGAGAGCTCTGCCACTGTAACCTTAGACATGAGCAAGGTTACCCAAGGTGGACAGGTTTTCAGCTGAGCTTCCAGACTAAGACAGACTAGGGAGTAGGACCTGGCAAGCCACTCCTGAAACAACTAGCCATTGAAAACCATATGGATAGCAAAGAAACACTGTCAGATATAGTGCCTGAAAATGAGGCCCCCAGGTTGGAAGGCACTCAAAAGACTACTGGGGAAGAGTTGCCTCCTCCAAGCACAGTGTACCGTGATGAGGGAAATGGAGTAAAACCCCAGGGTGCTCAACGTGATGATGTGACACAACTCAAAATGAGGAGAAACAACTGTAAACATCCATTAATAATTGGAACATGGAATGTACGTAGTATGAATCTAGGCAAGTGCATCTTTAGGGAGTCTTTTTTAAAAACTTCAGTTGGCATTGATAAATGGCATTCTGTCATGCACACACCTAGGAGCGTCACACATGTATGGACATGTCATAATGAAACTCCTGACTCTGTGCAATTAATACATGCTAAAAGTTAGGGGACATGAAGCGACTGATGGTTTGGAGTACTTATATTGTGACAGGCACAAATACGCAGATTTGTATATTTGACTAGTACTTCAGATTGGTCTTTGAATAGTTAGGGTAATGTGTTCTCAGAAAACGTCCCATAACAAGTATTTTCTGGGGTTAGGATAGTGAGGTTAGCCAAAATGAATAATTGTTTCCTTGCCCAGTATTTACTCTTTTACTTATCTCAATAACTTAGAAAATACCAGAGTTTGGGGGACCTGAATTATTCAGTTGTAGTACAGAGTCCATGGAGACAAATAACACAATCAAAATATTGTTCTGTAGAAATTTCTAAGCCCTCTGAACTCCCATGCACTATCAGCACAAAGCTGCTGAGCTGGGGTGGCCCTTTGGGGCTAGGGAGGCACAGCCGGAGAGTGGCTTAGAGAGACTAATTAGAAAGAGACTTCAGAGAGAAAGGGTTGAAACATTTCCAAAGAGAGAATTTGATGAGTACTTTGCTTCCCCAGGGTGGGGGTTTTGTGTGATTTTGCATCTGTCTAGGTACATTTGGTGGTATGGAAAATTTCTCCCAATGAGATGAAGTAAAACAAATCTCTGACTAATAAGACTCAACAATGAAACTGCAGGATGGGGATCGGGAAGAAGGGTGGGAGTGAAAGTTCAGATCAGGCTCAGTGAATAGTCATCTGCCTCTGTCCGATGATGACTGTGTAATCAGGAAGTCACGTCTTCCCGGGAATTCAGTGGCAGTAGTCACTGAATGATATTGAAAATTGCAGATGGCAATAAATACTTATTGACAGTTTTATAGTTCCTAATTGCAGCCTGTTCAATGAAGGAGCAAGTGCTTCGGCATCTTCAGCTCCTAAAGTAGTGCCCAGGACAATGCAGCTGCCTAATAAATAGGTGAGCCACAGAATGATCAAACAGACAGATGATCACCTCTCCTACCTGTCCTCTCACTGTGGTGTTGGCTACATCTCTACCTCACTGAGCTTCAGGCACAGCGAGTAAGTTATGTGTGCCTACAGTTCTGGTGGGCTGGGATTTAGCTCAGTGGGTAGAGCGCTGCGCTGCAGTCTCTGAGGTCCCAAGTTCAATTCCCAGCACCGCAAAAATGAGAGAAGGACCTAGCAATCCACTCCCAAGGCAATCCCAAAACAGTCAGCCATTGAAAACACTATGAGGGTTGCTATGAGTCGGATACCTACTCGATGGCACCTAACAACAACAACAACAACAGTTCTGGTAGGAGCAGAAGACAGGCCACCTTTCCATATGAATTGCCTGTTGCCTGCCCCCGTGGCCATGTCTGTTCACTGTGGAGTCTAAAGCTGATTTTCCTTTTCTTTTTATTCCACCTCCCAAGTCATTTACACGTTGAGAATTCTCCTGTCTGGTTCTGTAAGCTGGGTTTCAGGTATGCTAACGCTTTGTGTTTTGTATTATGAGAAAATAATTTCTCAGAGGCCTCATGTTGAATTTCCAAGGGTGACTTTTGTTTGGAGAAGAATTGGCAACAAGAGGAACATAGAGAATTCTGGAAGGAGACCAAGAAGAATAAGAAAGTAAAGACTGAAAGCAGAGTAGTTTTGGAAAAACTAGAACACGGTGTACCCTCAGTGACCTGAAAGCAAAGGTCACCAAAAGGATTTGAAGCTCAGCGTCCAAGAAAGGGCTGCTTATTTATGGGAGCCTCCTGTCAAAAAGAAAGTCAGAAAGTTCCAGATGTGGGGCAAAGTGCTCAGGCACTAACCCCTGAGATGTGTCAGATGGCTCCTTTCTGGGGACTAATAAGAAAATTTGGAAAAAGTAAGGGCTTGTTGTTGTTGTTAGGTGCCGTTGAGTCGTATCCAACTCATAGTGACCCTCATAGGGTTTTCAGAGGCTGATTATTTTGGGATTGCTTTGGGAGTGGATTGCCATGTCATTCTCCCATTTTTATGGTGCTGGGGATCAAACCCCGGGACTCAGAGAACACAGAGCAGCACTCTACCAACTGAGCCAAACCCCAGCCCAGAATGAGGGCTTAGAATCCCAAAATTGGTGCTGATTATTCTAACATTAAAAAACTCACTAGGGAGCTAAGAACTTGATTAAAGAATTTCAGTGCTATTTTATTTTATCACTACCACAATCATAATAAGAAATATTTATCATGCAGTTAAAACATGCTACCCATTGCACAACATGATTTATATATATTTATCTTGTTTAATTTGCACAATAACCCTATGTAAGAGGCATTATTTGTTACTTTAATTGTACAGAAGAGGAGAACGAGGCATGGAAAGCCGAGGCTATCTGACTCTGGAGTCTGCTTTCTAATGCACTTGCTATCCCAGTGCCTATCTCCCCATCTCCATCTGGCCTCCAGTCAGCCTTTGGCCACGCCTCCTCCAACACACAGCTGACCCACAGCAGGTCTCAGGCAGTTCCCATGCAGAATTTAGCTAAACTGATGGGAGGGTGTATCTGCAATCTTTTGTTTTACCTGTAATTTGAATGCTAAAATCTGCTCCCATACTGTGAAAGCACTTGCTTGCATTCTAAACAGTGGCTGCTGACCTGGTAGAAAATCATCCCAAATGGAAAGACCAGTCTCTCAGGCCCTCATTTTGATGGAGAGACACCCAATGGCAGCTGTGTGGTTTTGAGAGGGGACAGCAGAATGTCACCTTGTGCTTTTTTTTTTTTAAACTATTGGGGATTGAAGCCAGGACCTCATACATGCTAACCAAGTGTTCTACCATTGGCCTGTATCCCCAGCCCACGTTATGGCTTTTGTTTGAGGCTTCGCCCAGCTTGTTGTTGTTAGGTGCTATCACCTTGGGTCTGACTCATAGTGACTCTATGTACAACAGAACAAAACACTCCCCAACACTGTGCCATGCCTGGCACTATGTCAGTGCTGCTCTGCTATTCATAGGGTTTTCAATGGCATATTGTTTCAGGAATGGGCTGCCAAGTCTTCCTCCCAAGCCTACACTACCTCGTGTTCCCAGGCGGTCTCCCATCCAAGGACTAACCAGGCCTGACCCTGCTTAGCTTCTGAGACCAGGTGTGATCAGATGCCATGGTGCTATGGCTGCAGACTCACTCAGCTTATTCTTCTTAAATACCCAACAAATCTGTGGGATGCCAGGGTTGGAGAAGACCTGTATCTGTTTACCCTTAACCCTGCATCTTCTGGCTAGCCAGTTAGCTGGTGGCAGAAATTAGTAAGCACAAGTTTTAGGACCTATATTCTTCATCGTGTGGTCTCTTTTGTATTTCGGTGCATGCATCCGCGTGTGTGCATGCGTGCGTGCGTGCGTGCGTGTGTGTGTGTGTGTGTGTGTGAACAATAACTGGAGATTCTTTTTAAGAGTCAGATTCCTGCTTCCCACCGGATGTCTACCAAGTTTGAGTAGCTTAGATGTGAGGCCAGAGAATCTGCCTTGTCAGGAGTCTTTGGGTGATTCAGAGGCACGTCAGAGTTCAGGGATCGCTGAGCCAGGCCACACCACTGGGGAAGGTGGAAGGACCATGAAGCTGGGTGACATGAGGAGGCAGGTTCTCTGGGACAAGCTCACACTTCCATTGCTGGTGAGTTTCCCTGGCCACCTCCTCGGATGATCATTTGCCTCTCCTCTCTGGTCTGTATTTAGCTCTTCCGAGTTTGTGAATGTGGAAATATTTGATTCATTGGCTAGCACATAGGAATTGTGATTTGGAGGATAGGATATAGTAAAACAGAGGTTGAAAAGCCATTGAAGAGATAGTTTTGCCATCCTAAGCACATGTGGCCTACAGCCGTTACCACTATGGTGTCCAATCCTATCAGATCTCGGAAGTTAAGCCAGGTAGGTCCTGGTTAGTACTTGGGTGAGAGACGCCTGGGAACACCAAGTGCTATAGGCTTGGGAGAAAGACCCAGCAACCCACTCCCAAAAATCAATCCACCATTGAAAACCCTATGAATAGCAGAGAAGCACTAACAATAGTGTTTTGCTTGTTGTATGTAGTGTTGCTATGAGTCAAACACAGACTTGATGGCACCCAACAACAACAACAACAACAACAACAAGCAGCACAGATGTAATATTTCCATGAGGAAATGGATCTAATTTTTGGACAGTCAGCATGGAAATGGACTTTGGTAGCTTGATACCGTCTGAGTTCAGAACTACCTATGGACCAACAATATAATTGATTCAAGAAAATGGGTCAACAAGTAACAAATGAGATGAACAGCCACTCACTTGTTTTTTTCACTAACACTTCATGAAGGAACTAAAACACAAAAACTCCTGCCCCTGACTGTTTGAAGACGAGAAAGGATCTGGTAGAAATTTAGGGGCATTTTCTGATCTACACAATTGACAAAACACAGAGATAGTTGAAGTGGGTCAGGTTAGGCTCCGTGCTTCACCTAATTCTAAATTGGCATGATTAGAAATGCAGTTCCACCAAAAGTTTTCTCAAAAAACTCAAGTTTACTAATTCAGTTGAGTTTCTTTGAGAAAACACACTATCATATAATACCAGATTATCAGGATGTTAATTATTTTGTAGCTTAGATTTCATAGTATAGGAAATAATTTGGATATTATTTCATCCCTCCCCACAAATTCTTAAGTATGTTTTGGGATTTCATCTCATGTGATTTGATCAGCTCAAAATAATGTAAGAAGAAGTAATGGGACTTATGGAGAAAAATGATTGAATCATCGTGTTCCAATAAAAAGTGTTCAAATTACATTTCACTACATAATGAATTCTGTTTCAAGTTACTTTGACATAAATAAGATTGGGTAAGAGAAGCCAGAAGTAAATCAAATAAATTAATAAAACCATCAGAGCTACTTCAATTTTGTCCCCAGACAGTGTCTGCTTATTTGTGTAGTAAAACCTGCTGCTATAAATTAAACTAATATCATGTCACTCAGGAGAAAGAAAAAATTTAAGGAGTTAGAAAGTTCTTGGACCTGACTGAGGCACCCTCTCATTTCACAAATACCAATAGTTCTTTTGAAAACCGAAAAGGTGAAACTTGAAACCTGCAAGAGTGAGATTCAACTTTCAACTAGAGATAAAAAAAAACAAGAAGACTGGAGATACAGACATGCATGCAATACTGATGATTAGCTGCTCTTCATATTTTCCTAATTATACACATTTACTGAACATGAGATTTTTGCATTTTGTCTAGACGAAGGCTCTGTCTCCACCCGCATAATATATCACAGCATTTGTGAGTCTTGTGCGGAATTGAATTTGCATCTCTGCTGCCACTTGTAGAGTTCATTATCTTACAATACAACCACTGGGAAAAATACAATTTTCCGTGTTTAATAAAACTGTGGTCTTCTCATAATGCTTACGCTGCTTGAGCAATCTGTTAGGCACTATTTATCACAGACACTGAGTACTAATTATACTGTGCATAGTGCCAGGAAGGGTGATTTTAGATATTTCCTTTATTTAATATCTACCAGTGAGATCAGGGTATTTTACAACTATTATTCGTGTTGCTCAGAAATGATGTTTCTTCTCAAAATGTTAAATATAAAAAGTAAGGCCACTAAATTAAATGTAGAACATGTAAAATATGAACTGGATGTGATCAATGGGCAAAAGGAACTGATGGAAAAGGTGCTTTGCTCCTGACTTAGCTCAGGGCTGTACAAAGAAGCAGTGCACTGACTGGTCTAGACTGTGTGCCCTGGACTGATTAGTGTCTTAGAACACTCTGGGGTAGAGATGGCCACTGAGGACTCTTAAACCCACTTGGTTCTGACATCCATGATCGAAATCTATTAGAAATTATTTAGCTTGGGCGTGCTAATTGGAAACTTGAAAGATCAGAAGTATATTTTCTGATGATTCCTTGAAAATGAGGTTCAGCTGACAAAATAGTGAAAGAGTTGAGTGCTCAATCATGGGGTCAAGTCCTAAAAACATAGTCTCCAGCTATAAAGAAGTGTTTGGAAGAATGGTTATCACACTTGCCCAATTTCAGGCACCCTAGATCTTTATATTATGGAAGAAATACATGGCAATCCACTCCCGAGGCAATCCGGAAACAATCAGCCATTGAAAACCCTATAAGGGTCACTGTGAGTCAGACATGGCTTGACGGCACCTAACAACAACAAGATCTTTATATTGAGGACATGATTTAAATGTGAACCACATCTGATGTTCTTTGTGTTACAATGAATTGAGCGTGTGTGAATGTGAAGCAGGATAAAGCTGATCCCTTCTTTTGCTTTTAATAATCCTGAGATGCATCTCGTCACGCATGTGGGGAAGCCATAAACTCAAGCTGAAACCATAAACAGACTTGGTTTGGGCAACTTTGGAAGAAAAAAGGTGTCAGGAGAAACTATTTCCTATGAGATTTGCTGAAATACAGTGTTCAAAACATGGTTTTCCTGTGTTGTTGTTGTTGTTAGGTGCTGTTGAGTAGGTATCAGACTCATAGCGACCCTATGTACAACAGGGGAAACACTATTGTCAGTGCTTCTCTGCTGTTCATAGGATTTTCAATGGCAGATTGATTTTTGGGAGGGGGTTGCCAGCTCCTTCTCCCAAGCGTACAGCTTCTGGTATTCCCAGGCGGTCTCCCATATAGGTACTAACCAGGCCCAACCCTGCTTAGCTTCCGAGATCTGACGGGATCGGATGCCACAGGGCTACAGCTGCAGTTTCCTGTGTTAGACTTCCTTATATTTCATTACCTCTGACAGATAAACTAGCAGAAAGAAGAGAACTTCAGAGAACTCAAAAAATCTGTAGCCAGGAAACAGGATTTTAGGTCTTTAGGTTGAGACTACATGTTTTTCTAGATAAACGTGATGATAACAGAGAATCTGCTATGCACCCAGCTAAAGCAGACAGTTCTACATGAAGAAAGAGCCTCAGTGAGAAAGGCATGGTTCTAACACTTCATGAGGGGGACATTGAATCCCCGTGTTTTCTTTTGAAGGTGAAGTTTCAGTTTGAACCATGAAGCCCTGGGAAGTTGCTTCAAAACCCTGTGGAGTTGTGGGTAACCTGCCTCCTGAGTCCCCAGCATTGGGGGTTTGGAGAAATGTTAATTGCTACCTGGGCACTGCCTAGATGTGGGTGTTAAAGTCCTGCCTTAATTATCACCCAAATGTGGGTGCACTGCCACTCTCTGGGGTCCCCACTCTGGCTTTGTATCTCAGACTACTTCAACCAGAAGTTGCCTTAACAACATGAGCACCTTCTAACTCCTGGACTGTGTCATGTAGTCGGACCTGAGGCCAGGGTCTACATGCTACATGCCTCACGCTAGAAGTAATGAGTGAGAAGATCCTCTCTGTCCTACCTAGAAGTAATGAATGAGATCATCCTTCTCTGTCCTTCTACTCCACCACCCTATTACCTTTCTCTCAGCACTTTCTCCTGGGCCTGACCCTTTGCCAGCCCTAAACCAGCTCTTGCCTCCAGATGTTGCCTCTCTGGTCTCTCCAGCACCACCAAGGACTCTGCTCTGCTTGAGGGAGGAAGGAGATGGCAGGAGTCAGGCAGCAGATGCTTCCTGGGTGGTGTGTGTTTGTGAGTGCTGGAACTTGAAATCTCTATGAGAGGAACAGTGAATGGGTGTAATTAGTCAGGCTGGTGAAGGAGTGAAACCTGGGAAGCAGTTTTTCTTGACTGACTTAATGGAAAGCATTAGCTATCAGTTTCTGCTGAAACTCACTGAGGGTAAAACAAATGTGGAGTTGGAACAAAAGACAAGATTCAGCGAGGGCTTGGACTCTGTTCCCAAGAATAAAGTTTTGCTTGGGCGGAAGGTATGTGGTTCATCCAAAAGAAAAAAAAAAATCAATGCCTTGTACTCGCTTTGTGCATTTTAGCTCAAGAGACTTTATGCTATTTTCTGACATGTAAGGGGCTCTTCTTGCGAAGGCTCACACTGGGAGTTTGCAATCAAGTGTGAGTATGTTGCTCCTTTTCTTCTCTTCCCCTCAAGCCAAGCGCTTTCTCCAGGTCAGGTTTCAGGGTCAAGGAATTTTAAGGAGTTGACCTAAGGTTATCTCCCATCAGCCAGCATCTTTCCCTGGTGGTGTGAATCTGACCTCAGGCCTTGAGACCTACTCACCTCCAACTGGCTAGCAAGAAATTAAGCAGCCCCTGGCATGGAAGTCTTCTTGCTGTCAAGGAATTAAAGAATGACATTCTAGCATCATTTATGACAGCTAGTGAAGGCCTAGGGGCCTAACAATGAGTTGCAAGAACAAAATGATTTGACGTCCAAACCCATAAAAATGCAGCCTCACTGGAACTCAGCTTCATTGTGTTCTTTGTGCACCACAGCCAAATAGCCAATAGTGAGTTCAAATAAACAGTGGCCCAATGTGGTGGTGCACACCTGTAATCCCAGCAGCTTGGGAGGCGGAGGCAGGAGGATCGCAAGTTCGAAAGGAGAAGCAATCTGAGTAACTTAGGGAGACCCTGTCTCAAAAAGTGAAAAAAATGGGCTGGGGGCACAATTCAGTGGTCCAGCACTTGCAAAACATGCAGGTGCAAGCCCTGGGTTCAACCCCAAGAACTGAAAACAAAAAACAAAACAAAACAAAACAAAAAAACAAAACAAAACAGTGGCCCAAGATGCTATTTCCTTTTCTGACCAGCACCAAATAATCACTGCCCCAGGAACTTCGGATAATCATCTAGGCTAGTGAGTTTTCTGTTGCTGGGACAAGACACCTGAGAAAATCAACCTAAAGAAAGAAAGGTTGGTTTTGGCTTAGGATTTCAGGGGTTCCTGTCCAAGTTTGCTTGGTCTTATAGCTTTTAGGCCTTTAGAAAGCAGAATATCATGGCAGGGGTACTTGGTAGAGCAAAGAAAGAGAAAGAAGAAGGGGTCAGGGTCCCACTACCCACTTCAAAGGCGCACCTCCAATAACCTAACTCCCTCCCATTAGGATCTATCTTTTACAGGTTCCATCACCTCCCAATGACACCATCGGCTTGTGAGCAAGCCTTCAACATGTGAGCCTTTGGGAAAATTTAAGACCTAAACCATAGCATCATCTCCAGATCTGCTTCATTGTATAGATTTCAACTTACTTACTTGGACCTCAGTGGAAAAAAAAAATCTCTTAAATTTGTAAATTGTAGAAGGACTGGGACTACATTCCTCCCTTAATGGAAAGATAATTAGCAATGTTAGTTCAAGTTATTACTTATTTTCTTGGTGTTACAGGGATAAAAGGGACATGTGATCTGTCTTTTGTCCTATTTGATTAAAGTTTAAGTAAATGTTGTATGGAATGATGAAATCTATTTTTAAGGTGTACAGCTTCTTGAAAAACCATAACATAGAACAGAAAACAAAGCAAACCCAACCTTATGACTTTTCACACAGTCAGTAACATCAACAACAGTCAGCCGGACCAAGAATGCAAAAGAAGATGTGGTTCCTGGGGTCATGTGTTAGAAATGCACAGTGACAGAAATTAACCATTTCTGGAAAGAGGAAGAACATAGAAGTCTTGGCTTTTCTTGTTTTTTTGTTTGTTTGTTTTTTGTTTTTGTGAGACTTACCATGTGCCAAGTGTTTCCACACACATTATCCCAGCTAAACTCCACCTCGGGTAATTTCTTATGGATCAGGAAAGTGACATGTCAAGAGTTTAAATAAAAGACTCCCAGTCCAGGGGGAAAGTGATAGAAATAAGACTTAAGACCATATCCTCCAGCTTCAAATCCGCTGAGGACTTCTGCCTGGCCACAGCCCGTGGACATCCTTTGGAGGCAGACCTAGTCCTTAGGGTACCACACATGCTGTGGCACACTCACCCTGACTTTGTATCACTCACCACTTCCGACAGCAGTGACTTTTTTTTTTTTTTTTTTTTTTTTTTGGTGGTGCAGAGGAGGGAACCCAGAACCTCACAGATCAAATGCTGGGCAAGTGCTGTACCACTGAGCTACACCCCCAGATCCAGCCCAGGCTGGGGATATGGCTCAGTGGTACAGCACTAGCCTAGCATGTGCAAGGCATGGATTACCCCCACAACACTGCAAAAAGAAACAAGCAAAAAAGAATTGTTTAAATAACTCTCAAATACTCATGATTTTAGCAGAATTCAAAAATAGATTTGTGTTTGAACTTTTGAGATAACTTTAACATAGCATCAGTGGTGGATGCTAAGGGCATAATTTTCTCGATCAGCCTCAGTATACTAGTCCAGTTTCTGTTGCCAATAACACAGTATCACAGACTATTGTTCGGAGCCATTGAGTCAATATCCAACTCATAGCAACCCTACCTACAACAGGCACAACTTCACTTGTCAGTGCTTTCTGCTATTCATAGAGTTTTCAATAGCAGATTGATTTTTGGGAGTGGGCTGCGAGGTCCTTCTCCCAAGCCTACAGCACCTGGTGTTCCCAGGCAATCTCCCATCCAAGTACTAACCAGGCCCGACCCTGCTTAGCTTCTGAGATCTGACGGGATTGGACACCACAGTGCTACGGCTGCAGGCCATCACAGACTGGGGGAGTTATAGAGAAAAGAAATTTATTTAGCTCATTGTTCTTGAGGTTCAAGGGCTTGTATCTGGTGGTGCCTCTTCCTGGCAGGACCCTAGGGTGGTGCAGGGCATCCCATGGTGAGAGACATGGAGTGCGCATCTCTGCCCCCGTCTGGTCCCTCTCCCCCTTCTATTAAAGCTACCAGGATTCCATCATGTGGGCTCCACTCTAATGGCCCTACCTAATCCTCATCACCTCCCAAAGGCCTCACCTCTAACACCATGGCCAGTTTAACTTTCCATTCTCTACCTGACCATGGAGATTCAACTTCAGGATGTGTTGGGTGGGGTGAACCATGTTAAAAATATAGCGGCCAGGATTCCATTTTAAGGATGAGCCTCCATGGCAGCACCAATATTACTGCTAGTCTGGAAACAGAAGCATCAGACAGAGCTGGGTTGTAATCCTGGCCCACAAATTCTGCTCTTACTTGGCCTTGCACAAGCCACATAATCTCATTCAGCCTCAGTTTCTACTCTGAAAAATGACAGTAACAACACCGTAGAAACACTAAAGGCTACTCTTCGGGGCACTCATTAAGAGCCAGCTGCTGTGCTCAGCACTTTGCCTCCATCATGGAGGTTTGCATGTAATGAGGGTAATAATGCCTGACAACTGTGTATCTTCTGTATCTTCAGTGATTTCCAAGGTGCATACTGGACCAACAAAATTCCCAGTAGGCTATGATCCATAGCTGTCAGTCCCTTAGAGATGGCTCTCTTCTTCCTTCTCACTGTCACCTTAGGTCACACTAGGTTGCCTCTCACTCAGGACTTCCTATGAAAGTATTCAGTGGGACATGGACGGCATGGCTCCATGGGTGTGATACTTACCATCCTCCTGAGACAGATGCTGAGCCAGGCCAGGGTTTACGTGATGTTACATTCTAGTGTTTGACCTGGTGGGGGGTGTCATGAGGGCCTTTCTATGAGGGGTCCATTTGATGAGCTGCTACAGTGAGAGTCCATTTCTTAACCTCAGCTAAGGTTTTCTTTGTTCTGAGTAGAGAGGGCACAGGGCACACTTTCTTGATCTGCTCTCACCATCTACGATCAGTTATAGTTGACTATTTGGATAGTCTCTTAGTTACCGGAGCAGGTTTGAGAGAAAATTAAAGGTCCTAGAGGAGCACGTCAGATGTAAATGATATTCCTACTTTCATAGTGTCTTAAAATGGTCAAATGGTATGGACAGGTGTGATTAAATATGCTTATTGCTGGGCATCTAAAAAGGCTTAGGACACGGGGTTCCCCTTCATCATATAACATGTAGGAAATATACCTGAAAGTGGGAGATTCTCTTCTTAGGAATTATGTTCTGAGAAATGCTTCTCAGTCGTCATCACTGAAATGCTCAGATGGAGGCAGGGGTCTAAGCTGTGGCTCTGAGACCCCTCTTTCATTGTAACATGTCTCAGAACTCACAGACTGCTTTGAAACACATGCTTTACATGTCTAATTCCATACAACAAACCTCCCCAGCATAAGAGCAATTTGTTATTTCTCCCAGTGCTGTGGGTTACCTGGCAGTTTGGTAGGTGTATGGTGTTGATTTGGACACTAAGAAGGCCTATCATGACCTCTCATACACAGCAGGCAAATTCCTGGCTGGGAATTCAACTGAGATGTTCAGCAAAGGGCCTCAGTTCTCCTCCATGTCAACTTCTTCACATGCACTCTTGTGTTTCCTCACATCATGGGGGAACTCAGAGTGGTCAAACTTTGGACTCAAAGTGAGGATATTACATGAGGTATGAAAATTGTGGGAGGACATGGTTTATGGAAGGTCACCAAAGTAATAGTCCACTGCAACATGGGAATTTTGCACAGTATTCCAGAATACATTTGTTATATTATAGTATAAAATTATATTCACCCAGATGTTGTTGTTGTTAGGTGTCATCAAGTCAGGTCCAACTCATAGTGATCCTCATAGGGTTTTCAATGGCTGATTGTTTCAGGATTTCTTCGGATTGGATTGCCACATCCTTCTCCATTATTCACCTAAATAGCCAAGAAAAATTAACGCTTATGGAAGTCACAGCAATATTCATTCCGTAGTTTTGCATAACTTTGGCACTCTACCATAGGTGTCACTTGGGATGTGAATTCTGGGTTTTTCTTCTTCTCGTGGCTATAGGTTGGGTCTTAGGATTCCTTCCACAGGGCTAATCTGTGGGGAGAGTAGCAGACAACCTTGGTGATCAGTCTGTACACTCACCTCACTTAATGTGTTCCTATGACTGAATCCAAAAGACAAATATAAGCAATTTTTGTTCAAGTCTGCATTGTTATCCCTTACTCTACAAAGCTGAGAGTTATAGATTAGAACCCACAGAAGCATGGAAAGAACCCCATTTTATTAAGCTGTTTAAGGATATAAATGAATTTGTTTGGTCCAACCAATATATTCTGTTAATTCGAAAGAGAGAATGCTTGACTCTCATGTGTCACACTAAAGTTATTTTTAAGAAGTGAACTTAGGCCAGTGTGATAGCAAGATGGATAGAGGCTGGAGGAGTGGTAGGGGATGGTTTCAGTAACCCAGTGTGATTTATTTCCCCGGTGGTGGAGGAGTTTTTCACTATAAGAAGTAAAAATGATGCCTTGAAATAGCACAGCAGCTGGAAAACAAATCATTTTTCTAAATGCATCTGCCCTTGTTTCAGGTCAAAGTCTGCGAATTGTCCAACAGACATTTTCCTTGCTTATGTTCTCTGAGCTCTGCTGCTGAGCAGGACAGCATATTGTAGTTCAGAGGTGTCCACAGCGAGGCTCTGAGCTGGAGAATCCCCCAGGGACAGAGCACAGGCGTCCCAGTGTCAGCTCTACCTCTGTGTCCTCTGCTTTCTGCATGAGAGTTCACCTGGCACTTCCCCAACTCAGCGCCAACTCTGACCCCAACCTCTGCGAAGCAGGACTGACTTTCTTCCTCCCACTCTCCATATTTTATTAACACAAAGTTTCAAGCATACAGGAAAGTTGAAAAAATTGAAACTGAATCATGAGCACCCACATTCTCATTGGATTCTATATGATTACTGTGTCTCTCCCAGTTTGCCAGACAAGGATAGCGTTCAGTATTTACCAACCTTCCTCCCTCCTTCCCTCCCTTGCTCTGTTCCTTCTTACCTTCCTACCTTCCATCCTTCCATCCTTCCATCCTTCTTTCCTTCCATCCTTCCTTCCTTCTTTCCTCCTTCCTTCCTTTTTCTCTCTTTCTTTCTCTCTCTCTTCCTTTCTTTTTTTTCATATTTTATTTTTCTCTTTCTTTCTCTTTCTCTTCATCCTTCCTCTTTTCTCCTTCCTGCCCCCTTTCTTTTTGCCTCCTTTCTTCCCCTCTCCCTCTTTCTCTCTGTCTGTCTCTCTTCCACTGCTGGAGAGAAGTTTCATGACATGAAATAGACAAGCCTTGATTGTATTATTCCCAGACTTTGACAGATGTGTCCTCCTTTGTAACCCAAGCCTCTGTTAGTACCCAGCATATTCCCACCTGGTGAAGTTCCTCTCTTGCCTGTTCTCTGGGTCCCTCCACCATCTCCCCACCCACCCAGAGTCAGTCGCTTTTCTGAGCTTTTGAAGCCCCAGCTTCATTTTGTCAGCTCTGTATACTTCATATAAGTGGACCCATACAGTATCCTCTGGGTGTGAGGCCTGAGTTTCTCCCACACAATTTAAAATTCCTATCCTATACAACAGAAGTGCTCTTCTTTGGGTGTGCGCCATCACTGCCTCCTTGGAACAAGCGCCCTTGCTGCAGGGGCCAGCCCTGACTGCCGTCAGCCCTGTGTCCTTGCTTCTGTGGCACTAAGGGCCTGCAGCAGCTTCTCCCAGGCAACGTGGCTGTGGCGCGCAGGCCAGCACGTGGCAGAACTGGCTGTGCCGTGCACCCGCACAGATGTGTTTATGGGCAGATCTGCCTTCATGTCTGTGAGTCGGACTCCGTATTATTGATGTTTTTCCTGTTGTTCCATGAGACAAAGGGGGAAGTAGTTTGCCTCCCAGCTTCAGAGTGATCCAATCCAGAGAGACTGGCAGGTGTCACCCAGGGAGGATGGGGAGTCTCAGCCCACCATGCAGACGCTGCCCCTTCTGCCCCTGGCGCATGGGAGCCGAAAGGATCATAAAGAGGTGTTTCCAAGCCCACAGAGCTCTTTGGACAATTTGGACATCAAGAAGCAGGACATCCTACTTTCCAAGATAAATGCTGTACATTCAGGGAACAAAATGCGCCCCAGGAGGCCCCTCAGAGCAAGCGTTCAAGGCGGCATCCAGGGGACAGGACTGTGCAGAGAGGATGTTCCCAAACTGGTGCAGCTCAGTGGTATCTAGATGAATGCAAAGCCTCCAGCAGGTGCATGGCCATGGCTTGCCCTGGCCACACCCAGCCTGGAAGGGGTTTTAACAGTCCACACCGCACATCCACTGAGTCTAAGAGAGCCAGCGCTGCCCCAGAGCCTTCAGTACAACTGTGAGCTGGTTCTGTTTTGCAGCCCACATGCTTGGTTCAGTGGGGCACAGCTTGGGTAACCAGGCCAGCGGCAATCCTGCTTCTCTCTGCTCCCACAGATTATTTTATTTAGCTTTCTATCCTGTGTGGCTACTGAGCGAAAGCAAAGTTGAGCGATTCTTTGGCTTACTGCGATTTAGCTACCCACCTTTCTGTTTTGTCTCATTACATGGGCTGTCAGATGCTACTCAGCCAATAATAAAAATGGCTCCTTCCCTAGCCAAACTTACAACCTGCACCTGAATATCCGGTTGAGACTTCATGCTGGTCAAGGCTGGCCAAGAGCAGGAGATCTGGACTGTTACAGCCTGAAAATATTGTGGTCCTGCGCAATGTTCATCAAAGCAATAATTCATCACCAAAAATCTCACCGTGAAGCCCAATTTCCAAATGTAGTTAAACATGAGTGATGACAGACTTCAAATTAATAAACAGCCATATGCCTCTCAAAAGAACAGATAACTATCACTCATGTGTGATACTGGCTAAGATGGCTTCGAAACATCATCCAGGACCAGGGGCACCATTCCTAAGCTGTTTCCTCTAATTAGGTCCCAGACAAAGCTTAATAGATGGGGGAAATTGGACAGGCCTCAGAGAAGACAAGACATATGCAAGTTGGCTCAGCTGGAATAAAGTCACAGGGAGCCGTAGCTGTCCCAGTCAGAATGGGGAACATCTAACTCTGAGATAATAGGGCAAACTGAGACAATAACCTATACAAGACACGGGTGCTCAGGACAAAGAGAAGGAAGTGAAGGGTGGGGAGGCCGCAGGATATTGACAGTAAGGGAAACAAAAGGGCAGGAGGCTCCCTAAGACATCATATTCTTTTTTAAAAAGTCTTTTTTTAAAATGTCTCTTAAAGACACACTGTGCAACTTTCCAGCCCTCACTTTTAAGCGGTTATTTGGGCAGAGATTTCCACCTTCTCTGGATCTGCGGATGCTGCCTGTGATTTTAGGAGTGGGTAGATCTGGAAGGGGCTGGGATTTAACTCAGTGGGTAGAGCACTGCACTGCAGTCTCTGAGGCCCCAAGTTCAATTCCCAGCACTGCAAAAATGGGAGAAGGGCCTGGCAATCCACTCCCAAGGCAATCCCGAAGCACTCAGCCATTGAAAACCCTATGAGGGTGGCTATGAGTCGGATACCGACTAGACCGCACCTAACAACAGATCTGGAAGACCCCCCGCACTTTGGTCATTGTCTGTGTGTTCACAGCAGAGGACTTTGATGAAAGGCTTTTCAAATTGCTCTCCTGCGGAATGATCCTCCCCAAACAGCTCTCTTCCCCTCCTGCTGTTTGTCCAATCCTAGGGGAGGGACCAGGAATTTTCTCCACATTCTCTAGAGCCACAATTAAGAAACTGGAAGTCAGAAAGGCAGGGGCCCACTGTGGGGCTTCCTTGGCTTCTTGGTAAGGTTTTAAGGCTTTTAAACGGATGCTTGTTGTCTCTTTAAATGTTAAAGAGGGAAGTCCTCTTGAACCCCTGATAGCATTCAATTATAGTCATGATTATAGAATGTCTCAGCTTATTGGGCAGCGTGAGCAAATCAATAGAGTGTTGCAGAGGAGGGAACACGGAGATTTTTACATCTTGCCTTTGCCTTTGCCATTTTTCCCTTCTATGTCACTGTTGCAGTAGGAGTTTGTAGTGGAAGGGGTTTGCTTGCTGGCTAGAAGGGGATGGGGGAAGTTTTACCTAACAATGAAGGACAAATAAATTGTGCCCAAGATCCAGGTTCAATCCCCAGCACCGCAAAAATGGGAGAAGGATGTGGCAGTCCACTCTTAAGGTAATCCTGAAATAATCAGCCATCAAAAACCCTGTGAGGGTTGGTGAGTTGGATCTGACTTGGCAGCACCTAACAAGAAGATCTTTTAGCGAGCATCTCTCTCTCTTTCAACACCCCCGCCCCCTGCACATGGGCTTTGTTGTTCTGTTTAAATGAGTTCTCCAGGAAATGATATAGTTACTTTAAATAAAGGGAGATCATGTCTTCGTGAGGGTGGAAGTGTGTGTGAGCATCCATCCAGCAGCTCCTCATTGAGCCTCTAGGTACCAGGCTCAATGAGGGATGAGGGTGGGCATTTCGTTCTCTGCCCACTGCAGGCACCTCCATGCCTAAAGCACTGCTCTGCAAGAGTGGTGCTCAGGAGCGTGTGGATGACAGATAGTGAGAGGAGCTGGGAGCTCATTTCTTTGTCCCCAAGGCTATGATCCAGTTTGAATGACATGTGAAGGCTTCCAAATTGGAAGGAAAGAACAGTATGTTAGGATTCGAGGTGTCTCTAATGGGATTTATGTCCCACAGTATTACGGACTATCTTGCTGTTTTATGCATCTCTGAAATGAAGCCTCCACATGTCTGTCAGCTTGTCGTACTGTGGGGGACTGCGTGTTGCTGTGATGCTGCAAGCTATGGCACCAGTAACTCAGATACTAGCAGGGCCACCCATGGTGGAGAGGTTTCAGCTGAGCTTCCAGACAAAGATAGATTAAGAGAGAAGGACCCGGCAGCCCACTCCCAAAACAATTAGCCATGGAAAACCCTATGAATAGCAGAGAAACACTGTCAAATACAGTGCTGGAAAATGAGACCCCCTAGGCTGGAAGGCATTCAAAAGATAACTGAGGAAGAGTTGCCTCCTCAGGGTAAAGTCAGCTGTAATAATGGCAATGAAGTAAAGCCCCTGGGACCTCTTTTTGCTCGTAGGGCACAACTCAAAATGAGAAGAAACACAGTTTCTGCAACAATGGACTCAAACATAGAGTGATCATGTGCCTGACATAGTGTTGGGAGGGCTTCGTTCTGTTGTACGTAGGGTCGCCATGAGTCAAATCCAACTAGATGGCACCTAATGACACAACAGCTGAAGTGAACGTAGCCAGGTAAATGCACTGGAAAGGTCTGCTTACTTAAAGCAGAGAAGTTTCAACAAAATGACTTCTTGTCCCTGTGACTTGGCTGTGCTTACACATACGTGCCCTCCTACCCTATGCTTTCGACTTGAACAGGAAGACAGTTTAAAGTCCCAGAGGGCATGCGAGGAGCAATGTGCTGGTTCTTTCTGCCTCACTCTAGGAGCTGCTGGTCACAGGATGGTGAGGACAAGGCTGAGGGAGGGTAGGAACAGGAAGGTCAGGGAGGAGAGATGGCAGCCTGGGGGCGCCATAGTGATCACAGTAAGGAGCAGGAGAAGTGTGCAGACTTTGAGGAGCTGAGCGCCTCCCTCTTATCCCTGTTCTTCTCGCCCTCTCTGGGGCCATGGTGCAGCCCCGGGAGAGACACATTCTCATCTGTAATGTCACTGTGCTATCATCATGGGAGATACCCGGCTGGGAGCTGTGCTGTCTCTTCACATCTACGCTGGCAAATGCAAGAGCCCGCCGACTGCAGGAGGCTCCTCTGGGTGGACCGCAGGATCCTGGCTATAAGTGCCAAGACTCCCGGGGCCTTGCTCTGCACCCCACTGTGACACTGTGTCTACCCTGGCTCTGACTCAGCTGGGTGGCCTGTGGCACCAGCCACCAGGTTTGCTTGCCTGTTGTGGCGCAGGATTTCTTTGGGTGCCCCCACTTTTGTTTGGTCCCTGGACAGAAATGCTGTGAGGAGGAGAAAGATGCCCAGCCCCAGGCAGGACCTGCCTCGGGCCTCCCTCCACACCCCTCAAGCTCCCTCTTCTTGGCTGTCCTGCCAGAGGCGCCTGTCGGCCACCACTGTATTGACCTGAGCAGTGGCAAATCTCATCCTGGGCCCGCCACACAGGGTTCTGAAGTCCATGAAAAGATTGCCACGGGAGAAGCCCTGCAAGCATGAGACCAAGGGCCCTATAAAACCCAGGGGGGCTCTCGCCTTTGCAGTGCAACAACCACAGCCTCACCCTGATGTGGGCTTGAGCCTGGACCCCCACCCTGCACATGGTACCCACTCGGGGTGTACTGTGCCTGGGCTTGTGCCAGCGTTCTGACGTGTAGGAGACCTGGGTGCAGAGGACCCTCTGGGATAAGACAGGGATGGAAGGGTCTGTCTGCTCCTGAGGTTCTTCTTGTGAGATCAGCCTCTAGCTTTGAAGTCCATTTTTACAGCACGCTCATCTCTAAGGAAAACGCTGCAGCCTCTGCTTCCTGGTGGTTGATGAGCATCACTATGGTGCGGGCCAGGGGCTTGGCGGGGTCCGGCTTCTGGGACTCCCCACATCTCCGCTTCTCTCTCTGCACCATGGCATTCCAAGCTGCCATCACTTTTTCAGAAGAAAGTCTCCATTGTGCTGGCTGTTTGTGGTTTTCCAGGTGGTCTGTGACCCTGTGTGGGCCTGTGGCCTCAGGGGAAGTAGCGCTTGCTCTCAGTTGGATGTGCGGACCTTGTTCTTACAGAGAATAGTGTCAGACTTGAAGAAGTATGCGATGCTTTCGAGGGTCCTGAGGAAAGAGTACTTTTGTAGTGTTTTTGGTTTACTTCTGGAGTCCTGCTTTACCAAGACAGCTGCCTCCGGGGACAACGAAGGCTGGTGTGAGGCAAGGGTGCCCTTCCAGGGTGACTTGAGCCCTGGGCTTGGGAGGGAGGACAGTCCTCAGAGCTGAGGCACTTGGGTTCCTTTAGGAAGTGTCACAGCCTGGTCATTTCTGAGTACCCACTGTGGTGATCTGCTCTGGAAAACCGCAGTGATGGAGAGGTTTGTTTTCTTTTCTTTCCTCTCTCATATCTAATTTTAAAGCAGCTCTCCATCAAAAGCTGAGAGCATAGTTCAGAGTGTGCCTCCCTCACCCAAGAGCGGCTTAGGAGGCCCCAGGCATGGTGGTCATGATTTTAAAGCCGTACCTTCACGTTCAGTAGGATTTTGAATGGTTCTGTTATGTCACCAATCATATCACTTTCAGAAGGGTGCCTGCCCTCCAGCTAGCTGTGCTCTTTCCCTTTTCTGGTCCTATCCCTGCTACTGTAACTTTGAAGGCCAACAAGGCACATGTTGAATAACAAACTTGAATATAGGTCAGGAATTTGAGCCAACTAAGTTTTGAAATGCCTGCAGCCATACCACTGTGGCATCCGATCCCATCAGATCTTGGAAGCTAAGCAGGGTCGGGACTGATTTGTCACTGGATGGGAGACTGCCTGGGAACACCAGATGCTGTAGACTTGGGAGAAGGACCCCGCAACCCACTTCCCAAAAAACAATCAGCCATTGAAAATCCCATAAATAGCAGAGAAGCACTGACAATACTGTTTCACATGTTGTACATAGGGTCACTATGAGTCGGACACTGACTTGACGGCACCTAACACAACAAGTTTTGAAATATCATGTTTATATCTATATATTTTACATAAGGATTGTCTTTCTTATTAGAGTAATAGAGGAATATGGAAGAAAGGAAGAGAGAGAGAAAGATAGTGAACCAGGGAGAGAGACAAAAATGAAAAAGGAGAGTGTCTGGAAAGGAGCAGAGCAGTGTGACAGAGATGATGCCCCAAGCAGCCCAAAGACCAGGATTCTGGCTCCCTGTGGGGCGGACACTCAGCTCCTCAAATTCTTAGTTCCTTGGTCTGTGGAAAGAAAAGTCTTGCCCTACTTAATGCCACTTAAAAGTCTTGCTCTGCCTGTTGTTGTTCAAGTCAGGACTGACCCTAAATATAACAGAATGAAATGCTCCCCAATACTGTGCAGGCACACAATCTTTTCTATGTTTAAGCCCCTTATTACATACACTGTGTCAAACCATCTACTTGAGGGGCTTCTTTTTTTTTTTCATTGACCTGCTGCTCTCCCAAACATAATGTCTTTCTCCAGGGATTGGCCCCTCCTGACTACATGTCCAAAATACATAAGACACAGTCTAGGCATCCTTGCTTCCAAGGATGCACCTCTTCTAGGACAGATCTGTTGGTTCTTTTGGCAGTCCATGGTGTATTCAATAACTGTCTCCAGCACCACAATTCAAAAGCATCAATTGTTTTCCTGTCTCCCTTATTCAGTGTCCAGCTTTCAGAACAATATGATGTAACTGAAAATACCATGGCATGAGTCAGGCACACCTTCATCTTCAATGTGACATCTTTACTTTTCAACACTTTAAGGAGATTGTTTGCCACAGTTTTTCCCCATGCAATGTCTTTTGACTTCTTGACCACTGCCTCATTGAAAATATGTCAAGGAGAGACTAGATTGAACAATACCTTTTAGGGTAGTATAACAGGAGGAAGCCATGTTAAATGACCAACTCTTTGTGCGTTTCACACGAAAAGAGCATCTCATAGCTCCATCTTTTCTATGAGACACAATACCAAACACATTTGTCCTCTTGTTGGAAATCAGACCAGTTTTGTTAGTGTTGCGGAAAGAAAGTACTTGCTTCCCTAGAACCGTGATCATATCTGAATATTAGTAAGGTGTCGTTAGACCCATGGAGGTCATGGAATTCTCTCTCTTCAATTTAGAAGATAAGAAAATGATTCAGAAGGTAAGGGATGGCCCATAGCCCCTAGGTAACAAGTAGCAGAGATGGAACAGGAAGCCTCTGTCCCCAGGTCTGCTGCCCTTGCCCTCTCTGCAAACTTCCGTGCAGGTCAGAGTGTAGGAAGGGTTTTGGGCATTTCTGTGTTTGTGGGGTTGAGGACACTGAAGAAAGGATAGGCTTGGTATTTTTATCCTTAAATCTTACAACTCCACGAAAAGTCCTAAGACTCTAACAGGCTTCTGCGTGTTCCTTTTTTCTTTGTATAGCATCTGTACCACTCAGGTGGTTACAGCCATAGCAGTTCTAAACTGAATCTGCCCTTCAGCACATGCTTTGGGAAGGCTCCGCCACGCTATTTAAAAGATACTTGCACTTGTGAAATGTAAATCGCTAACTTTTTCAATAATTGGGTGATTAATATCATCTTCTCCAATTATTTAGTAGGAAAGGAAACTTTCTCAGTCCTTCTGAGATGAGAGGGATAGCCTGAATAAAATAGAAACCCTGGGGACTCATCTATTGGTTCATTTAAAATTCCTTTTCCAGAGTCTTCCATTGAAAAGTTTTCAATAGCTAGAAACATCTATCAATTTGATTTTTTAAAAAACTTTTATTTTTGCAAGCATGAGGAAGCCACATATTGATCAAAAGACTGGGGGAGAGGCAGCAAGAGGTGAGAAGTCTGTTGTGTTAATGACCTGAGCACAGGCAGCTCACATTTCCACCTAAAGTAAAATTCCAAAGGGGAACACTGTCAATGGAATGGTGTTTTCTAAAAGACAATGGGTAATTATAGTTGCATATTTGACTAAATTTTTCCCAGCACATAATTCACAGAAAGGATCAAACAATAAAGAGATAAATATTAATTTACTGTGGCTCTGTTATAAAGATTTTAAACAGGGCTAAATGTCCTATAAAATAAGCATAAATATATCATACTTATCAATTATATTGTTGTTGTTGTTAGGTGCTGTCAAGTAGATGTCCAACTTATAGCAACCCTATGTACAATGGGTGAAGCACTATTGTTAGTGTTTCTCTGCTATTAATAGGGTTTCAATGGCTGATTGTTTTGGGAAGTGGGTTGCCAGGTCCTTTCCCAAGCCTACAGCACCTGGTGTACCCAGGTGGTCTCCCATCCAAGTAGTAACCAGGCCTTACCCTGCTTAGCTTCTGAGATCTGATGGGATCAGATACCACAGTGATATGGCTACAGGCATCAATTATATAAGAAACTCTAAATTATTGGGAAGAGCATACTGATTTCCATCTGTCTTTTTATTAATAACCATGTTTTTTTTCCCCTAAAGTATAATGGATGTGTCTAAGGTACAGTAATGCTAGTGGCTTGGAGAGCCAGCTAATCCCAGGGTCTAGATGCCTCCTATCCACTTGTTTCTTGTCAATGGAGCTGGGGTTGAAGAACCTCAGAGGTCAAAACCCCAGCTCCACCTCATGTCTAGACCATAATTGGCACTGCTCAAAATGCCCAACTCATAGATTTGCTTTTCCATTGATGTACAGATGCATGTTATTTTAGTAGTATTTCTTTAACGATAGTTGAATCTTAAGACTGCCACCTATAGTATAATAGTTTTTTACTTTAAGGATCTCTGTCTTTTTCCTACCAGTGAGAAAGCAGGAAAATTCAGAATGTTCCTGGCTGCTCCTCTTCCAATGGCTTCAGGATCCGTCTGCATGCTGTAGGGACGTGGAGTGTGGAGTGTGTCTCTGTGTCTGTATTTATTTCACAGGAGGTCAGGAGAAAGACAGGGAGTGAAAAGCTTTAGGACTTAGGGCACTCTCTTTCTTTCTTTCCTTTTGCTTGCTTGCTTTGGTACTTTGGGAGAAATCTGAGTTCTTATAAATAAGTATGCATTGGTTTTGCAAATAAATAAATACATACATAAATAAACCTCAGGTTATCCTAAGGGGAAGAAGAGCAGGAAAAGTCATCCATAAGACAAGCCATAGAAAGATGGGGTAATAGAAGGTGACTCCAGCTACCTTGTTCCCCGGCCTTTGGGTGCATGGGCTAGGATGCTACCTCTGTCTTTGGATGTGTCTCTGAGGTTTTACCTGTGACTTGGAGACAGCTGGGGCTCTGCTGTTGGAGAACCTCTGGTCCAAAACTCAGCTCTACTCCTAGGAACTCTACTAGTTGAGCCAAATTACTCAAGTCAAGACTTATTATTTCATCTGTAAAATGAGTACAGGAAAATCCAGTGGGTTCCCATGAGCTTCACTGTAACAATAATTCCAGCCAACTAGCTAGCAGGGTTTCACCTGTTCACAGAGGATCCCTACGGTTACTTACTCCATTCCCTACCCTAGACTGCCTCATTACATTCACTTCGTAATTCGGAGATTAGGAATCCATTTTTACCATACTGCCCAGCTGAGTGTTTATACATGTGACTATTCTAATTTAAATGAATTCAAATTCAATAAAATTAAGTCTTCAGTTTCTCCTTTCCAATGGCCATGAAGCAGGGCAAGACAGACAGACCATTTCCGCCACTGCAGGAAGGTCTATTGGACTGCACTGATGGCTCTGTTGCAGCCACAGATCTGATGCAGCAGTGACCAATGCACTGTAAGCCAAGGCCTCTGGGTGAAGGCTGCCTGGAAGGCGGCAGCTGGAGCGTCAGGGCTGATGTGACCATGAGCTGACATTGAGGGTGGAAGCCCCAGCAATGGAGTAAAGAAACAATTCAGAGCTGGTCCCCTGGAGAGAGTCTGCATCTAATCATTTTTCACAATTTAACCACGTTGCCCTCTCCCAATCCCTGCATTATGATCCTCTGGGCAGCAGTAGCTCTCTCTGAGGTTGGACAACGTCTTTGATCTCGGTGCCTTGTGGGTTTTGATGGGAAAGGAGACCCAGCAGGAGAAGCAGTGTCTTCTGAGTAGGCAGGAAAATCTTTTCTTCTCCTTCCTGCCTCTCAGGTGTTCCCCATTATCTCTCCTCTTTGTTTTTCTTTTCTCTTCTGTTCCTCCTTTCCTGCCTTCCTTCTTTCTTTTCCTTTCCATCTGGCCTCCTCTCTGCCCCCAGTTTTACTAAAGACATCCACCAGGCCTGGGAGCAAATGGTCTTTTTATTGGCTAGAGGATGCTTTGCCCGTGAACGGGTAGAAATCCCTGCCTGGAGTATTTTATAAGCAGATGCATCAACAGTATGGAGCAGCTGTTTCAGGCGGCTCAGAATTAGTGAATCGAAGTGAGCAGCACTAGCAATGCTGAAGAGAAGTGAAAAGAAATCTCATAGACACTGGAAAACAGCGCAAACAGAAATGCCTGTACCTCTGAAATCCTTTTCCCTGGGCCTTTCTCTTCTAATCAGAAATGCGTATACATCATTTTTTCCCACCCTGCGTGCTGTGCACATGATGTTCTGAACTGAGAATTCACAAGTCCTAATCCTCACCAGCAGATTGACTTCTTGCCTAACCTTGGGCAGAGGACATACCCTGTCTTTAATGCCTTCCTCTGGGAATCGGTACAGGGCTGTAAAGGATTTAATTATTAATGGAATTTGCAGAGAACTCGCCTAGCTGTGTAACTCCAGCCAACCTTAATTTTTAATCTTTATAAATACCTTTGAATTTTAATAAGGTAAATTCTTAGCAAGACAGTTTTCCTTCAAGCACAACTCTGAATTATGGCTCCTTTACCCACTTTGCTTCATCTCCTCTTCCTGCCTCCACCACCTTCAACTTTTTCCAGCTTTGCCCACCAACGAAATATTCTATCTTCTTGTAACAACTATAATTTTAAAAATGCAGTTAAAAAGTGGAAGCTGATTTCTAGGAAGGGCATCTAAATTTTATGTGACTATTTCATCCAAGCTCTGCTCTTCTAAATATCAGAGATCAAAATTTAGTGATATCTCTTCAAATAACATAATATTGCGTGAAAATGCGGCACGTGCTTCTGAAATGTCACATGTGCTTATTGACTAGAAAGGCAGTTTCTGCAACTTGCCTCACCCCGACAGGAACAGTCTTATGCATCACATTAGCGGTGTGTGTGTGTGTGGGGGGGGGGTTCATGTTAACTGTTTCACTCAAAGTCACTTCCAGCTTTGCAATGAAAAACAGTGGAATCCGGTGCTGTTACGATCCAAGTGTTTAAATAAAACAGAAATGACCACGTTTTTGTTCACCCATCCCTGGCTTTTGTTCTCCTTTATACCCGGACATTCCTGGCCTTCCTTAAGTTTGTCAGCTTTAAGATTTATTTTTTTCCTTTAACAAATGGAGAAAATAAAGGTGGGTGGGGACCGTCTGACCATCAGATGGGAGACAGAGGGAGTAGAACCTGAGGTGAGGCACACATTGATGTTCATGGGAAGGAACTGTTGGGAGAGGGTCATGTTTATTCCAGAGAGTCAGCTTTGGGAGGGAGATAGAAAAGGACGCTGTGTCCACAGGGCCCTCTGAAGGGGAAGAGACAGGGTGGAGACGCTGAGGGAGAAAGGCTTCCTCAGGCCACATTGTTATCACCAAACTACTCCATGGCGGGGCCTGAGAGGGTGTGTGTGTGTGTATGTGTGTGTGTGTGTGTGTGTGTGTGTGTGTGTGTGTGTGTGTGTGTGTGTGTGTGAGAGAGAGAGAGAGAGAGAGAGAGAGAGAGAGAGAGAAACTGATACAACCCAGAACCCTGGATACCTAGCAGAGCTCTAAAAGTGTTAGGCATAATTAAAGAATGATGAGCTTTTCTGCTTTATGGGATGGGAGGACAGAACGTAGGACGGTCACAGGACATGAGAGGGGAAAATACATTTCTAACAAATTGGCTCACAAATCAGTGTTCTTTAAAGCTCATTTGGGAATCACATGCAGTCTTTTTTAAGGGAAATTAAAATAAAATAAAATCGAATTAAGTTGAATCAAAAAAGAATGTATCACCCAGGGAGAGTAAATATGTTTTAGGAAATTGGAGGTGTCCATTGACTAATACATACTAGGTTGCACTCTGAAAACTACTTCCTAATTTGGATTGTGGGGCCGGGATTTAGCTCAGTTGGTGGAATGAATCTCTGTGCTCTCTGAAGCCCTAGGTTTGATCCCCAGCACCACAAAAATGGGAGAAGGACGTGGCAGCCCACTCCTCAAACAATCAGCTATTGAAAGGCCTATGAGGCTTGCTGAGTCAGACTGACTCCATGACACCCAACAACAACAACAATTAGGATTGCAACCAAAATCTGGGAATGATATTGCCTGTGAGGTGTCTTAGGATAATTGACCTCAGAGAGTCAGGTAGGTGGATTCTACATAGGAGACTGCTGTGTTAATACAGATTAAAAAGGAGGAAGAGTCTTGTCTGGGTAACAGCAGGGTATGGAATGGGTGATGGCAGACACAGGGGAAGACCAGAGAGGTAGAATCCATGAGATTTGGTCACAGGTTGGATGCGTGTTGGGAGGACAAGGGAGAAATCAAAATTGATTCTGTTTTAATCTGGCATGTGGGTGAACAGTGAGAGATCAGTAGGGGCACAAGTGGGGGCAGGCGTGGGGAAGTCAGACGTGAGTTAGATCTCCAGGGCTTTGTGCTGGAGGAACACAAGGAACATTTTGGTGGGAAATGCCATTGAAAACAGAAACTGAAGCTCAGAAGGGCAGAGGGCTACAGATTTTGACAGAGAGCCCTCTGTGAGAAAGGGGGACAGGTAGGTTGCAAAAATGTATAGTTGGAGCGTGAAAGAATGTGTAAAGAGGAAAAGAACACCAGTTCTAGAATTCCAGGGTTAGGGATGCCTAGAATCCAGGGTCATCCAGAAGAGGGAAAGGATGGAGAAGCAAGAGGGCAGGTCTCACCAAACTGAAAACGCAAGGGCGACGCTGCACAGTGGGCGCTAGGGCCAAGCACACAGAGGCCAAGGAGGGCGGCAGCGGAGAGAAGCCCTGGGATGGCAGGGTGCGGCCCCCTGGCGATCTTGGAGGGCAACTCTGCAGAACAGCAGTGGAGTGAGGAGATGTGGGATTGCGGGTGGTGACGCCCCAGCGCGATGCGCGGGCACAGACAGAGGGACTGTGACTGAAGAGCCTGGACTTGTTCTCTCCATTGCCTGGCCCTTCTCGCTTCTTCCCAACCTGCACTGACAACCCCGGCCAGGCCTGGTGTGTCTCCCATGGAAACACTCCATCCTCCCACGCTCTCCAGGGCGGTGGACAGAGGTGAGTCCAGACAAGCGGAAACCCCCAGACTTGTGGAGATGGAAGGGTGTTTTGAGACCACAAGGTTGCCGAAGATGCCTTAGGGAAGTTTCCTGCTGGAGGGGCCTTTGTTACCCTTTGAAGCCCATGAGGGCAGCTGCCTCCGACAGACAGCCTCGCTTTGACCCCTTCTCTCCTCTTCTTTGGGCTTGTGCTCATCAATACACAACCTGCCCCAGTCCTGCCTCACTTCTTAAATGATTTTTTACTGATTTCCTTTTGTAAAAGTAACTCTTAAAGCATTTTCCCTTCTGAGAAAAAGCAACTCTAACCAATTATGTAATGACAACAAAAAACAACAGACAAACACAAACAACAATAAAATCTCAGCATGCATTTGGGGCAATTCAAAGCTGTTGTGTAGGATTAAGTGTGGTTAAGGGTATTTGTCACAGTTACAGAGTAAATGCATGATTAATATCTGCTGCGTTGAAACATACGACTATCCTTTAAACTGTGAAAATGTATTTAGCATTGTTGTTGTTGTTAGGTGCCGTCGAGTCGGTATCTGACTCATAGCGACCCTACATACAACAGGCAAAACACTATGGTCAGTGCTTCTCTGCTGTTCATAGGGTTTTCAATGGCAGACTGATTTTTTTGGGAGGGGGTTGCCAGGTCCTTCTCCCAAGCCTACAGCTTCTGGTGTTCCCAGGCGGTCTCCCATCCAGGTACTAACCAGGCCGGACCCTGCTTAGCTTTCGAGATCTGACAGGATCGGATGCCACAGGGCTACAGCTGCAGGTGTATCGTATTTAGCATTACCTATCATTAAGTGGTGATGCATATAAACTTGACACCCACAGCTGTGTCCATGGCTGGCAAGACTGTCTCTAATGCAAGTTTTCACCCAGTCGCTGTGTGGAAGGGACGGAGTTGTGGTGAACCCAGTTAGAGGGTCCTCACCTGTGAAGAATGGGTGGCATTAGACAAGCTACAAAGTCATTTCCATAGCAACAGGACCTCTAAAGGTGAGGAACTGAAAAGATGCTGCCTCTGGAATCCCACTTGCTGTTTTGGTAAAAGTCTAGGTTCCTAGGTATCAACAGCAACAATAAAAAATAGAAGCACACGGAGTTAATCCACTTTCAGAATGCAAAACAGGAAACAGCACACAGATTTTGGACCTGGGTGGCCCAAACCCCAAAAGCTTTCCCTAGTTTTTCCTCAGACTAGTAGATAAGAATTACAACAATACTAGAGGTTAAAAATAATACATTTCTGTCAACAAAGTAACAGATTTTACCTGGCTGCCTTTGGAGGCATTAATGCTCTTAAGGAATGATGCTTGCCTCGCTTTTCCTAGCTTTTCTAAGATACGGATTTGATATAAAGGTAGGGTGCCTGCAGACCCCAGAGTCTCATCCTGTGTTGCTTAGAGCTTTCTGCTGTCTCCGAATGCATTTCAAAGGCCGTGTTTCTGAACCTCCACCTCGTCCCATAAAGGGCAGTTAATGCCCTTCAGCTATCTCCTGGCTTCTCTGTTGTTTGGGATGCCAGACCAGGAGATGTGTCCTGGAGGTGATGTTTGGAATCTAGTGCCCATCCTGCTAGGGAAATACGAAGCTGTGTTTGCCATTGACCAGGGAGCAGAGGCTCTTCTAAGATGTCAGCCCAGAAAGCTGAAGCTATTCTAACACTGGCTATGAGGCAAGGGCAGTCGCCTCCCTCTGGCTGACCCTTCAAGTAAAGGAGTCCGTTTCATCTATAGCAGGATGACCTCTGTACGGCTGCCTTTGACAGGTCCTCAACCTGCCTCTGACGATCGAATGACTCAGTGAACAGGAAAACTGAGGGCAAGCACTTCACAAACATTCCATGGTAGAGGGCAAGTGACTCCTGCGGTGATTAAAATAGGCAAAGTGACAGGCCCTGATGTGTTTCCAGACTGCAAAATCTCTACAATGAACATCTATTACTTTGGTAATCACACAAAAACAGAGACAGAAAAAAAAAAGCAAATATACAAAAAGTTAGTTTCAAAAAGAGATCTAATTGCTTTTTAAAGGATGGCATTAATTTGCTGGATGACACATTTCTTTAATGTTTTCCTCATTTGCAGCAAGCAATGTTTTAACAGTGTGTGATGCACACACTTGTGCATTGCCGATAAAAACATTAAGTCAACAAACATTTATTGAGCACTTATTACATAGCAGGGTGCTGGCTAGGCACTGTGGGAGATTTATGGATAAATCATACATGAGCCAGGCCCTTGAGGAGCTCACTTTATGATACAGGTGGGACCACATCCATAATTGTTAATAATGAATGGTAATGTTTAGTGGAAAACTGTTCCTTGAAAGCAAGCAAGGTCCTTTGTCTGCATTATAAACTTAATCAGGGGCACAAGATGCATCTCTTACATTTCTAAATTATACGTTTACTAGAAATAATTATAAATTCCACATACAACAAGATCCCACATACCCTTTACCCAGTTTCCACCAATGGCAATATCTTATAAAACTATAATACAATACCACCACCAGGATATTAACATTGAGACAGTCAAGGCACTAAACATTCTCATCAAGAGGATCCCTCATGTTGGCCTTTTATAGCCACACTCACTTCCCTCCCCAGACCCACCTCTACGGTCCATAACTCCTTGGCAATTATTACTCTCCTCTCTATTTCTGTAATTGTATGAGAATATTATATACCTAAAGTCTTATAGGATGTAACCTTAACATTTTTTAAAAATTTCACTTAGCATAATTCTCTAGAAATCCATCTGTATTGAGGGCATAAATTGTTGTCATTGTTGTTAGGTGCCAGCAAGTCAAGTCCCACTCACAGTGACCCTATATACATCAGATTGAAACACTTCCTGATTCTGTGCCAGGCACACGATCTTATTTATGTTTAAGCCCATTGTTGCAGACACTGTGTCAATCCATCTGGTGGAGGGTTTTCCTTTTTTTCTCCCAAACATGATGTCTTTCTCCAGGGATTGGTCTTTCCTGACTATATGTCTGAAATATGTAACATGTAGTCTAGCCATCCTTGCTTCCAAGAAGCACTCTGGTTGCACTTCTTCTAGGACATATCTGTTGGTTCTTTTGGCAGTCCATGGTATATTCAATAACCATCTCCAGCACCAAAATTCAAAAGCATCAATTCTTCTCCTGTGTCCCTTGTTCAATGTCCAGCTTTCACAAGAATATGATGTGACTGAAAACACCATGGCACGAGTCAGGTGCACCTTTTTCTTCAATGTGACATCTTTACTTTTCAATACCCTAAAGAGATCTTTTGCCACAGCTTTTCCCAAAGCAATGTGTCTTTTAATTTCTTGACTGCTGCTTCCACAGGTGTTGATTATAGAGCCAAGCAAAGGAAAATCATGGACAAGCTCAAACTTTTCTCCATTTATTATGAAGTTGCATACTGACCCAGTTGTAAGGATTTTTGTTTTGTTGATGCTCAGTCAGAATCCATACTGAAGGCTATGTTCTTTGATCTTCATCAGTAAATGTTTTAAATCCTCTTCATTATAGTTTGTTACTATTAATGGATGAGTAGTAGTTCTTCGAATAGATACATCAAAGTTTATTGAATCACTCACCTATTGAAGACATCTGGGTTATTTCCAGTTTGGGGCTATTATGGATTAAAAAAATGTAAATATTTGTGTACATTGTGGGAACATGCATTTTCATTCTTCTGGGGTAAGTATCCAAGACATTAATTTCTGGATGATATGGTAGTTGGATCTTTAGATTTGAGGGTCATTATTTTTGTTGTTTTAAGAAACTGCCAAAATATTTTCCAGAATGGCTGCACTAATTTTACATTCCCACCAACAATGCAAGAATGGCCAAGTTTCTCCACATCATCACCAGCATTTGGTGTTGTCACTATGTTTTTTTTTTTTTTTTAATTTTAGCCATTGTGATAGGTGTGTATGGAGACATCTCTTTGTCTTTTCACTTTGCCTTTCCCTACCTAATGATTTTGAGGCTGGGACTCAGCTCCATAGGTAGAGTGCTTGCTTTAAGTGCCCTGAGGTCCTGGGTTCAATCCCCAGCACCACAAAGCAGGAGAAGGACTTGGCAGCCCACTCTCAAAAACAACCCTGAAACAATCAGCCATCGAAAACCCTTTGAATAGCAGCGAGGCACTGACAGTGCTGGGCATGGCACACTGTTGGGGATGATTTCATTCCATTGTACATGAGGTCACTATAAGTTGGACTCAACAGCACCTAACAACAATTATTTTGAACCAATTTTTGTGGTTAAATGCCATGCCATCTGTATATACTTTTCAGTGAAATGTTTCTTTGTGCCTTTTATCCATCTTATAATTGGACTGTTGTTTTCTCAGAGTTCTTTGTATATTCTACATACTAGTCCTTTGTCATATATTACAAATATTTTCTCCCAGCACATAGCATGTCTTTTCATTCCCTTAGCAGGACCTTTTGTAGAATAAAGATTTTTTTATTTTGATGAAGTCTAATTAATTTTTGAAAGTACTGTGCTTTAGAAATAATGTGTCTAGCCCTGGATCCTGAAGTTTGTTTTTTTTCCACAAAATTATACAGTTTAGTGCTTCACATTTAAGGCCATGTTTCATCTTTTAATTAATTTTTGTATAAGGTATAAAACTTAGGTCAAGTTTCTATTTCTTGCCTATGGATGTCCAATTGCTTAAACATGTATCAAAAGGCTATTGTATTAGTTTCCTAGGGCTGCCATAATAAGTTACCACACATTTGGTGGCTTAAAGCAGTGGAATTGTACTCTCACAGCTCTGAACAGAGAAGTTAGAAAACAGTTTCATCAGTACAACATTTCCTCCAATGGCTGTAGGGGAGAACCCTTCCTTGACTCTCACTGCTTCTTACAGCTACTGGCAATCCTTTGTATTTCTTGGCTTGAAGGGCCATCGCTTCCATCTCTCGCTTTATCTTCACATGGCTCTCTCTGTTTCATTTCTGTTTTCCTTTGTCTTCTTCTTTTCTGTCTTTTATAAAGCTACTAATCATGCCTGGCGCGGTGGCGCACACCTGTAATCCCAGTGGCTTGGGAGGCAGAGGCAGGAGGATCGCAAGTTTGAGACCAGAGGCAGTCTGTGTAACTTAGCCAGGCCCTGTCTCAAAAAGTAAAAAAAATGGGCTGAGGGCGCAGCTCAGTGGTCCAGCACTTGCAGAGCATGCAAGCTCAAGGCCCTGGGTTCAACCCCCAGTACCGAAAAAAAAAAAAAATATTAATCATTGGATTTAATGCCCACTCTAACTCAGAATATTCTGACTTTAATTATACTTGCAAAAATTCTTATTTCAAATAATACCACCTTCTGAGGTTATAACCATGTTGTTGTTGTTGTTGTTGTTGTTGTTGTTGTTGGGTGCTGTGGAGTTGAGTTCAGTTCATAGCAACCCTATGTACAACACATGAAACGCTACCCAACACTGTGCCATGCCTGGCACTATTGTCAGTGCTTCTCTGCTATTCATAGGATTTTCAATGGCTGATTGTTTCAGGAATGGGTTACTGGGTCCTTCTCCTAAGCCTACAGCACACAATATTCCCAGGTGGTCTCCCATTCAAGTACTAACCCGGCCCAATCCTGCTTAGCTTCTGAAATCTGATGAGATCAGAGGCCAGTGTGTTATAACTGTAGACAAACCATATCTTTAGGGGTCCAAAATTAAAAGCATCACAGCTACCTTTCCTTCCATTGTTTTTGCGTGTTTGTGAAAAATATTTTTTTTTTCTGTTTGAATCTATTTCTGGATTTTCTAACTCATTCCATTGATTTATATATTTATTCTTCCACCAATAGCATGAAGTCTTAATGATTTTAGCTACACAAGTTTTAAAATCAGGGATGGTAATTTCTTCTATTTTATTTAAATTTTTTAACAATCCTGTATATACATTTTAGAGTAATATTGTCAATATCTACAAAAAATATTGTAGATTTGTTCTAAATTGAGCCAGATATGGTGGTACATGCTTGTAATCCCAGCCTTCTAAGGTCTTAAGCAGAAGGAGTCCAAACTAAAGCCTGAGCTACATTGCAAGATCCTCTCTCAAAAAAAATTATGTTAAATTCATTTATCAACTTGGAGAGAATCAATAACTTTATTATGTTGAATTATCTAATCCATGAATATAGCATATTTCGCCTTTCTTTCATCAGCATTACACAGAGGGTGCCAAAAAATGTATCTACATCTTGGGATGAAAACTCTCCATTTTGCTGTTTTAGGAATGTTTTAGGCACTAGCATTCATTTGATTAAGGCCATCTTTTGAGTGAATGTTTTACTATACATTGCTGTGGTAACTCAATTCAACTTCAAAAAGAAATACATAGATAACATCTCTTAAAATGTGTGTACATCTTTTTGGCCCCACTGGTAGTTTTCAGCATATACCTTAGATTTCTACCTAAGTACTTCATTTTGGGGGAAGAAATTTAAGATGGTATTATATTTTTAATTTTGATGTCTGTGTGTTTATTGATAGCTTATATAAATGTGATAGATTTCATATTTATTTGTATCTTGCAACCTTGCTGAACTCAGTACTCTAGAAGTTTTCTGGTAGATGTCTCAGAATTATCTATGTGGTTGATAAAGATGTCTCTTCAAATAGAGACATTTTATTTCTTCCTCTCCTATCCATGTGGTTGTTTTTCCCTCAAATTGCATTATTATGCTGGCTGGAACTTCCACTGCTGTGTTAAACAGGAATGTAGGGAGCTGGCACGCTTGCCTTGCTCCTAATCTTAGAGGGAATACATTCAATCTTTTACCATTAAGTATACTAACTGCAGGGGTTTTGTAGGTGCTCCATGTCAAGTTGAGGATGCTCTTTCCTATACTTAGTTTTTTGAGAGAGTTCTTATCATGAATGGGTGTTGAAAATTGTCAAATACTTTTACCTCAACAGTTGATAAGATTATGTGATTTTTCTTACTTAGCCTTTTAATATGATAGGTTGATTTGATTGAATTTTGAATATTGAGTCAGTTTTCTATCTCTGGAATAAATTCTACCTTGTTGGAGCGTATCATTCTTTTTGTACAGTGCAGAATATTTGCTAAGATTTGCAGAAATTTTTCACATCTATATTCATGAGGGATATTTGTCTTTAGTTTTCTTTTTTGACAATGTTTTCATCTGGTTTTGATATCAAGGCAACACTAGCTTTATAAATGAATCTATTGCTATTCCCTTCTTTTCTATATTCTGGATGAGACTGTGTAGAATTGGCAAAAAAATCTTTAGATGTTTGGTAGAATTTTCAGTGAAACTACCTGGAACTGAAGATTTCCTTTGAGGGTTACAAATTCACCTTCCTTAAATGTCATGGGGCTATTCAAAGTATCTATTTCCCATTAGGCATTTCATATATGGTAGTTCATGCTTTTCAAAAAATTGGCCCATTTCATCCAAGTTGTGGGATTTGTGTGCAGAGTTGTGGAGAGCAGGCATTTGTTACCTCTTTCATTCTGCAGGGTCTGTAGTGTTTCATTCCTGCTGTGGTAACTTTATCTTCTCTCACTTTGCAGTCTTATCAGAAGCTTACCAATCTTACTCATTTTTCAAAGAACAAACATTTTGGTCCATTGTATTTTCTATTGTTTTTGCTTTAAATTTTATTGATTTCTGCCTTAATCTGTGCCTTTTGGGGAGGGGGATTAATATCATTCATCTTCTAGTTTCTTGTGGTAGAAGGCTAGATTACTGGTTTCACGTTTTTTTATTCCTAATGTAAGCATTTAGTGCTATACATTTTCCTGTAGGTGTTGCTTTATCTGTGTCTCACTAATATTAATATGCTGTGTTTTCATTTTCATTCAGTTCAATGTAATTTTTACAAACTTCTCTTTAAACTTCCTCTTTGATCTGTGCACTATTTAGAATTGTGTCGTTTAATTTGCACGTATTTGAAGACTTTCCTATCATTTTTTCTGCTATGGTTTCTACTTTCATTCCAGGTCAGAGAACACAATCTATGTGATTTAAATTTATTTAAAATTTTCACCCTTTGTCTTATGGCCCAAGTATGCTCTGTGTTAGTCTGTGCTTGGGAGCACATGGGAAGAACTTGTATTCTGCTGTCCTTGAGTGCAGTGTCCTGTAATGTCGTTCAGATCCTGTCAGCTGGTGACAGTGTTCATTTCTTCTTCACCTTTGTTGATTTTACTATCTAGTAGTTTTGGCAATCACTGAAAGGCAGGTGTTGAAATCGTCATTTACAATTATGGATTCACCTATTTCTCCTGTGGATTATATGAGGGTTTCAGCTCTCTTGCTGGTGTGTGCACATTTAGGTTTGCTGTGTCTTGTTCGTGCATTGCCTTTTTTATCATTTTTAATATCCCTCTTTGTCTCTGATAATTATCTTTGCTCTGAAGCTTACTTTATCTGATATGAATGTGGCCATTTCTGCTTTCTTTTGATTAATGTTTTTATGGTATGTTTCTTCCATCCTTTTATTTTCAATTTATCAGTATACTTGAAGTGAGTTTCTTGTAAATAGCATATGTTGTTGTTGTTGTTGTTAGGTGCCATAGAGTCGTGTCCAACTCATAGTGACCCTTATAGGGTTTTCAATGGCTGTTTTGGGGTTGCCTCGGGAGTGGGTTGCCATGTCCTTCTCCTGTTTTTGTGGTGCTGGGAATCAAACTCGGGACCTCAGAGACTGCATAGTGGCGCTCTACCAACTGAGCTAAATCCCAGCCCAGATAGCATATAGTTAGGTTATATTCTTAAGGCATTTATCCATTTTTTTCTTTTAATTGGTGTACTGAGATTTAAGGTAATTGCTGATAGCTTAAGGCTTAGGGCTGCCACTCTGTTTCCTCTTTGCTCTCTTTTGTTGTGTTGTTTACCCATTTCTTCTTCCTGCCTTCCCCTGGGTTACTGAACACTTCTTTGAATTCCATGTGGATTTATCTGTAGTTTTTGAACGTCCCTGCTTATGTAGCGTCAGTGGCACCAGTGTGTGCGGGTGTGGGATGGAGTGACAGCCTCCTTACTGCAAGGTGATAATATAGGTCTGACTCCACCAAGCCCTAGGACACCATCCGTGAAGAAGAGTGGGGGTCATGTGGTGGAGACAGAAGTCCAGGCACCCTGCTGTGTGTCTGTGCTGCTCTGAGTCATGGTGAGGGGCACTTCTTACTGCCCACGGAGGAGAGCCACGGAAGCCTTGGCTCTCTAACTTGGCCTTCTCTGACCTGCAGCCAGGTGCCTTGTTATGGCCTCTTGTGAATGGAAGTCTTGGCCTCACATTCAGCTTTTATGGGTAGGGGTGCATGGGGCCATGGTTTTCCTATGTTGTTGGCTGAGCAGAGCAATTATTGTCTGAGACTTTCTATCTTCCTATGCTGCCCCTTTCCTGCAACCATGGAAACACAGAGCAGGTTTTTTTCCACCCTGGGGATTAGTTTTTCTATACCCATTGGCATTTTCAGGTTTCTGGCTTCTTCATTTCCAATTTAAGGTTATGGGAGGCAGAAAGAAAATCCAGGGAACTCACCACTATGTTACAAGGCCGCTAGCCAATCTGCCTTCTCTGCCCACTTCTCAATCTTGTTGTGTTCACTTAGTATCAGTTACACAGGGCCTTTAGCTGTACTTAGGGGGGGGAAATTGGGGAAAACTACTCCATCCTCCCAGAAGCAGAAGATGCCCCTCTTGCATTTGAAGTTACTATTATATACCCCATGATGTTGAGCTCTCTGGAAGATTAATAAAACTACTCAGTTGTAAAAGGATGCTTAGTGTATATGTGTTCTTCATAACTGACAAAACGTTTATCTCAAATCAGTGGAGACATGTCCTGTTCAATATGGCAGAGATGATTGTGAAGGAGGCATTTGAATTTGAAGCAACAAGATGGACCCGGCACCTTCACCTGGCGGGGGTGGTGGTGGTGGTGGTGAAGGGTTATAGGTTCAGAACTTATGAGGACACCTGGCTTAAGTTTGGCCTTTGAAATCTCTTAGTCCAGAGTTAGCAAAGTGCAGTGCTCCAAAGGTCGGGTCAGGTCTACCTTTGCTCCAAGGAGTTCCAGCCTGGTTGGTGGATCACAGTGGAAGGAACAGTTTAGCAAACAGCAGAGCCCTAGTTACAGTCACTCTGTCCTTACATGAGCAGCGTCCCGCCAAGCACCTGAGAGGATGAGAATGAAACAGAGCCATGCCAAGATGGGGCTATGCTTCCCAGTGAGATCCCTGTTCGGAAGAGAGCTCAGATGTTGTTGAGAGACTGAAAGAAAAAGACAGTCAGGCCAATCAAAAACACCAGCCCCCTCATCTTAGGGCCAAGCACACTTACTAACTGATCATGGCATCATTACCAGTCTCGCCATCAAAAGACTCTATGCGGGCTCTTCCAACCTATAGGAATCAACATGTGTGAAGCAGTCAGCCTTCCAGCTCAGATCAGGTGCTCATTCCAGGCACGCAGGACCCCAGATCCTGCCCCTGGGAGCAGGGCTATTGTTGTTCATTTCTTACCTTCCTTAATCAGATCTAGTCCTAGGCCTGAATGCCAATGAATGTTCAGCTTCTGACCTGGGATACCATAGCAGGGATGAGTCAAAGACCAAGTGGCAGAGGAAAAACAACAACAACAACAAAAAAAAAAACAAAAAAAAAAAACCCTTTCTTTGATAGTAGGCTTAGCTGGTCAATTTTGTTAATTCCAAAGTTGTTGAGTCAGCTTGCTTACAGGCTGCATTTCAGGGGGGAACAGAGTGATTCATGGTGACATCTATTAAGCATTTACAGAACATAATACATGTGTTCTTGCTCCTACTATAAAATTAATTGTTGCTAATTAGTTAGGGCTGCCAGCTCACTTGGGTGAGTCTGTCACACTCCCGTCTCCTGTCCTGTTAATTAGCCTTCCAGAGTCTCCCATCCCAGCGTCCCGTTGTTCTCCTTGCCCAGCATATTCCTTATTTCAGCAGTCCAGCCCACTGTTTGGCTTTGGTTGGCTTTGGATAGAGGCTCAATCTTGGGGGGCATAGAAGCCCTCATGGATAGTCTAATGATGTCATGTGAAACAAACCAAGTTTTGCACACCACCAGGCATTACATAAGTGCATTTGGCCACAAATAAACAACACCTTCCCAAAAGTCCTTTTTCTCAATGAGTATTGAATTCCCATGAAATAGTATAATTAAGCTTTCAGGGATTTGGCTTCAGTCATCGTTTCTGGGTTGCCAGAGTCTTGGATGGAGGTGATATCATGGAGTGATAGCCCATGACATGTGCAGTGGGAGGAGCACCTGGGCTGGGCGGGTCCTTGGCAGCAGGGACAGCTGTCTGGGAGGCAGCCTCATGATAATGGGCTCATTGGGAGACATGTTGGGGCACAGATACTGTGAGAGTGATGGAGCGTGTCCCTGGTCCCGCTGCCCTGGAAGGGCTCTGCCCCCGCCGTCCGTGCCTAGTGAGCACTGCTTATATAATTGCTGCTGATGTTCCCATGGTCCTGGTAGCCTGCTTTATCCAACCGGTGTAAATCTCAGGGTGGTGATCTCACATGGCTATTATCCCATACAATGACAATAAAAGGAGAGCTCTTCCCAAACACAGTTCTGCACCCAGTGAAGCTCCTTCAGGCATCTGCTCCACGAGTGAGCAAAACAGCCGGGCGTGGCAGGGAGGAAAATCCCATTTGCATCGATCGCATGGAGCCTGCCTCTACCACCTTCTACAAGGAGGCTTATTCCACCCATTGCCGTGACAAAGTAATGCGACTTCACCTACTGGCAAGCAGTCGTCAGTGTGGCATGTGAGGTGGCCGGTGTGTGAATGTGTGTGTGATCACCACACTCCCAAATAAACAGTGGAAAACACCACCCTGTTGTTGAAACTTAAAGAGGAAAGGAGTCTGAATTAAAATTCACTTACAAAAATAGAGGCTGGGGCTATAGTCCTAATGTGATCATGACTGCAAACCCACTACCCGAGCAAAGAAAGGGCCAGTGTCACTCGTTACCATTCTTACTTTGGGACAGAGCTTCAGATATTAGTGCTGGAGAGACAGCACCAAGCACCAAGCCTCAGGGGGCCAAACAACCAAGGTGTTGTTGTCGTTGTTAGGTGCCATCGAGTCGGTATCCGACTCATAGCGACCCTCATAGGGTTTTCAATGGCTGACTGTTTCGGGATTGCTGTGGGAGTGGATTGCCAGGCCCTTCTCCCATTTTTGCCGTGCTGGGAATTGAACTCGGGTCCTCAGAGACTGCAGCGCAGCGCTCTACCAACTGAGCTAAATCCCAGCCCAACCAAGGTGTTAGGATCTGGTTTTTCCATCTGTCTTAGTCCATTTTCTGTTGTTATGGAAAAATCCTTGAGACCAGGAAATTTCTTATTTATTTATTTTTTTAAATAGAGGTTTATTTGGCTCCTGGTTCTAGAGGCTGGGAAGGGCAAGAGGGTGGTGCTCAGCATTTGATGAAGGCCTCACAGGCGAGACGCAGCAAGTGTGCTAGTTTTTATAAAGCCATTGGTGCCAGTGCCAGAGCCCCACCCTCATGGCCTCATCTGGTGCTAATTACCTCCTAAACGCCCACCTCCAAATACCATTAACATAGATGACTTTGGGAATTAGGTTTCCAGCACATGGCTCACAGGGAACACCCCCTCCCTATCCCCCACTACTGTCCCCATCCAGGTCCCTCTGCTCACTCTCTTTCTCCTTCTGTGCTCCACACTTGGGGCTTTGTGGCATCTTCTGATCGCCTTCATCCCCTGCATCTCCTTAAGCTGATGAGTCCCAGGAAAGGTGATGCTGGGCAACGTCTTCTGACCTTAAACGCAGGGGTTCTAGTGACAGGAATCCACAGCTACCTACATGGGAAAGGTCCAGAAGTCACCCAGATGGTGTTCATCCTTGTGTTTCATCCTTTTATTTCTGAGAAGTCTTCTTGGATAGAAGACCAAGGAATGAAATAAGGGACCTCTTATGACAAATTTACGTGTTGTTTAATGAACTCTTTGCTTTGGCAACTCTGGATCATTTAATTCGGCAGCATAGTAAAGGGGAGATAGGACTGGGAAAGCTATTTGTGTTCCTGGGAGTCCTGTGAAATATGGTGGCTGAGTCAATACTTCTTTTGTTCTAATTATCAAATAGCTTGGCTGCTAGGATTTATAGCTTCCCTTTTATTTTCTTTGCTGCCATAACAACCCAGAACCTCATAACTGTGCTTTTATTAAGGCAACAAACTCCAAGCTATGCTCTCTGCTTCGGGGCTCTTTCTTTTAATGCACCACGCATGTTGCTGCTGGGCATTATGCTACTCGTGTAACGTCCTTCCTTGTTCAGGAACCTTCAACAGCTCTTACCTGCTTGTTGGTGGCACTCCAGACCCCTCATACCACCTTCAAACTCTCTGCCATCTGGCTCCACTGACCTGTGCAGAACCCCTTTGAAGCTTACATCCCTACCTCTCGTCACACCTGTCATTGAACAGTGCAGTCTGAATTCCACCACCTTTGCCTTTGTGACTGCTGACTCCGCCTTCTGGAGGTCCCTCTTTCTCCTCCACTTACTCCGATAATACATTCTTTTCACCTCAGGCTAGACAATTATATTCATGAAGCTCTTCCAGTAGTTACCATCCACATCAACTTCTTTTCTGAGTTTAAATCATCCCAGTAGGCATATGTTTGACATTACTTTTGCATTAGCACATTACATTGATATTAGTATCTTGCCTACAAGTTTGGGGCTGGGCTCTTCAGCTCTGCTCTTCAGTCTCAGAGGTCCTGGGTTCCATTCCCAACACCAAAAAAAATGGAAGGACATGGCAATCCACTCCCGAGGCAATCCCGCAACAACCAGCATTGAAAACCCAATGAGAGTTGCTATGAGTTAGACATGACTCGATGGCACCACCACCAACAACAACCTGTAAGTTTTAACTCCAGAAGGATTTTTTTCTAACTTTCTTGATGCTTAATTTCCAGAATGCCTACTATGCCACTTTAGCATAAACAGCATTGGACTTGGGATGAAAGGCCAGGTTGGAGGGCAGGCTGTGCAGGTGTGGCTGAGTCCATTGACTTCTCTGTTTCCTCATCTGTGATATGGAACTCAAGGTATTTCCACAACCCCTTTCACAGAGTTGTTTTAATGCTCAAATAAAATAGCATGTGAGAGTTCTTTATGAGCTTTAAAGTGCCCTGAGAACACAGGTCCCATTATTATTGTGGTTTGTCTATAGTATTTAACATTAAATTGAACCAATAAAATGTATCTGTGAGCACTGTGTAGTCTTGAGCTCCAAATTGCTGAATAGCAGTGGCCACGTCATATAACATTTATAGTACATTTTATTGTTCTGCATGCTTTTTATTTAGAATTCTGTTTTGTTCTCAGTGTGTCCCATGAGGTGGTGGAGGTCAGGTATTTTTATTCCCATTTTGTAGGGAGAGGAAAGCAATGAAAGGGACAAATATATTAAGCAAATTGCTAAAAGTTGTGTAGTTGGTGGCCATAATCAAACTGCAGCTTCCATTCTACCTCTTAATCCTTGTCTGAAAATTGTGGTCTGTTCACTCGCCCCCCACCCAGCCTGCCTTTGGGACACTGCCTCCATGGCTCTGCTTTTCCTCCTCTCCTTACTTCTGTTCCCATGTAACTGGGGTGGTTTCAGCAGGGTTTCCCAGGCCCAGCTCCTGTTCATCCCGTTGTCACCACATCCCTGTTCCTAAGACAGAGGGACAAGGTAGAAAGGAAACTTCACCATTCCTTTCAGACAATCATGCATCCCTTAACAACTGGGGTGTGTTCTGAGAAACAGGTCATTAGGCAATTTTGTCACGTACAAGTGTAGCAGGGCATTCTTAAGAAAACCAGAGGCACACCTCCCCCATCCCACGTGACCTCCTCCTGCGATCATAGATGAGGTGAACCTGAGACGGATGAGGCTGCCATCACAGCACGGCCACTGTGTCACGTTAAAATAAGGAGGAATAGGATGCTAAATGCCTAACCACTGACAGAGTCATCTGTTGTCATGACTGACTCCTATGTACTGGAGCGAATCCTCTGTGCTGTGCTTTTGTATGACTAGCAGAGTAGGAGGCTTGTCACGCCAGCATCGCCACAGCACATAAACACTGCGTCACCCTATGACGCCACAGCTGTGGGTCGCTGGGCCAGGGCAGCTTTCTGGCTCCTTTTAATCTTACAGAACCACGGCCAGGCGTGGTCTGTTGTAGAATAAGAAGTCATTACGTGGCCTGTGGCTGTTCTACTCTTAGGTGCGGGTTCTGGATCCAGGAAGTGACTGCGTCCAATGTTAGCCTCACTCTCTTGGGCAGTTTGACCCTTCAGAGAATTCAAATTTTCCCAGCCGCTCTCTTCCCAGGCTCCAGGTTGGGTTGTGACCTTTTTTTTTGGCCAAGAGATAATGAGGTTCTTGACACTCTGCCTGACGGGAGGTGGGGATGCCCACCCCTCCCAGCAGCCCTCCCTCCCTGTGCTTCAGCCCTCTCTCACTCCTTCCCCTCTGCATCTGGTGTGCTTTCTGGCCCCACCCCTCGGCCCCTCTAAGCAGGAGTGTCTCACTTCCATTACAGCACCACCACCCCGTCTCAGGCACTAACATGGCACCTATACCATCTCTTTTCTAGAGCTCCATTGAGAAATCTCACCCATTAGCACATCCAATTCTTAACTGACTGCTGTGGATAAACGGCAGGCAGACGGACAAAGCTGACCAACCTGAAATTCCGTTGTTTTCAATCAAGTGTTGCTGGGAGCCCAGGATATTTTAGCCATAGCCACAGGGACAAAGTGCCACAGGCTGATTTCCTTCCTCAGCTTCAGCGTTCCATGTGATTCAACACTGGCTTGTTCTCAAATGGATTTCTTCAACATAATGTACTCATAATATCTGATGTCATTTCACTGCTTTAGACCATGCGGATCCCAGGTGTAAGTGGCTCAGTTTTTAGTCACCTAGCCTACGTAGCTCCCTTCATGACAGAGCAAGATCTCCCAGGGGAGGGTGATTTCTATAAAGGACTTCATGAAACCTGGAGAACTAGCAGCCAGATTTGTCTGGCCCTCTAAAAAACACCATCAGAGCTCCTAAACCCAGTGGATGGAGTCTCTCCCTTCTGGATGGAGTCTCTCCCTTCTGACACGGGGGTTAGGTAATGTGTCTTAGTTGTACAGTTTTTATCATTGTCCTCCAAAAGCCAAAATTGTAGCACTGACTGCAAAGTTTGGAAGTTTTCCAGCTGACGGAAGCGCACAGAGCAAGCCCTTTCTGTAAGGCAGAGAGGAAGAGAACCCAAGCACCATGACGCTCAGGTCATAAATCTGCTTTCAGCTCATAAACTGCCTTCAGCACCAGTGCTTCATGGCCTGAGTTCGTGCCCAGGGCTTTGCAGCTCATCAGAGAGAGAGTGTGGAAATAGACCAGGGACAAAAGAAAGAAATCTGGTAACTATGGAGAACAGGCAACCACTTCCTGGGAATGGGCTATAGTAATATTCCATTAACTTCACACAGCCCTTTTCTTCCCCACCTTCTGCTATACTTACACCTCTAAGCTGCATATCATTGGGCATGGTTAAGAAATGTTCATAATGAGAATGATCAGAGAATCATGAAAATGCCACCAGACTGATGGCTAGCAACAGATTTGGGGCCCTCACTCAGCTCTGGGAAGTTAGCACTATGTGCCCTGCTGACTTCATTTATTAAATGATAGATAGTTGAACTCTTCAGGTACCCCGTTTAAGCTCCTAGAGAATGTTCCTTCTGCTATGGAGGTTTCCAGCAGCACTTGCTTCGAAAGGGGTTGAAGACAATGCAAGTGCAGGTTGGTGAGGTGAGCGTGTCTAACTGCCTCTTGTCCATAACAGTGAGGTGACAGAGAGGCAGACATCCCGGGGATGAGATTGTTCTGGAGATTTATGCATGAGAGATGGCACATAGCTGACTTGCTGGCAGATGAAGCTCACAGGCAGAGTCTACACTGAGGGGTCGGCCGTGTTGGTGGGATTGCCCAGTCAGCTGGAACCTGGGCGGCTCCACGCTGGGGCCTATGACAGCACAGCAGGGACAACAGAGAGGCGAGGCAAAGGGTGGGATCATGAGCACTAGCTCTAGTGGGTATGCGGCCCTCCCCGCCCTCCCTGCCCATCAGGCTAGCAGAGCATCAAGCAGCTCCTTATGTGTCCTCTGGCCAAGAAAGGAAGAAAAGCTTGAGATACCTCTCTGCAGAAATGGCCAAGTGGTTCTAGAGGGCGTTGGCCAAGAGGACGGGTTTGGTTTCCCAGAACATTGCTCTTTTTGGTCCGCCATGTTTGTGTTCCATCCTCTGCTGGCTTCCTCAAAAGCAAGGCCTGTGTCTGTTGGCCAGTAAGCCACCTCCAAGGCTGACTTCCTTGCTTATAGCCTCCTAGTCTGGAAACAGAATTACTGATACACGAGCATAAGAAATATACCAACTATCCAGTCTTTAAATCTTTATTCCTTAAGTAGGATTTGAGATCAGCTCTTCCCAGGAGGACAAGCTATCCCTGAGAGAAAAAGCCAAGAGATAAACTAGCCTTGGGCGAAACAGAAGGATTTCAAGGAGCAAAGGAGAATTTAAAAGAAAAGAAAGTGTGTTCTCTGACTTGAGATTTTTATATGCCTAAAATAATGACAGGTAGCTGTGAAAAAGAACTGGAAGAGAATAGGGAGTAACGTGGTGATTATGATGTGATAGCTGAAATAAAAGTTTCCATCATAGGTTAGAAGGTGTGCAGGAAAACTTCCTGGAATAAAGAACAAAGAGGCTAAAAGAGAGAGAGAGATTGCGGGGGGAGAGGGGGGAGAAAACACAAGAAATTCATAGGCAGTGACATAAGACTGTTAAGACTTCCAGGTAACAGTGAGAGCAGAGAAAAATAATAGAGAGCCAATTATCAAAGAAAAAACAGAAGACAGTTTCCCAGGGTTGCCGAAACTCCCTAGACTTTAAATTAAGAAGCCCACTGTGTGCCAGCAGGGGACATGGAAAAGCAGCCCACATGAATTAGAGGCTGGGAATCTTGATGCTGGGAAAGAGAAAACAATCAGAATCAGAATCAATCCTAGGGACACCTTCCTTCAAGTGGTCCAACGTTCTCGATATCATATTAGACTCGTAGAAAAGCAAATGTGGTCTTGGTGCCCACTCCAGCCTGTGGAATATGGTAGTAAGTAGCTCGTATACACACAAGTTCTGTTTATTTTCAGTATTTAGAATCATAAGACACTTAGTTGTATTATATTGTAAACTGAATGTAAATACTAACAGTTTGACAATGTTACAATAAAGGTAAAACTAAAGAACATGGAAGTGATTAGAGTTATGCAAATAAGGAGGTGCTAACATCACCATATACAGCAGAATATCAGGTACTGGCAGGAATAAGAATATAAATGTAATACATGAGTACTTCTCATTGTTAAGGGCCATCGAGTCGGTCCAACTCATAGGGACCCTATGTACAACAGACCAGACACTCCCCAACACTGTGCCATGCCCAGCACTATGTCAGTGCCTCTCTGCTATTCATAGGGTCTTCAATGGTGGAGTGTTTTGGGATTGTTTTGGGAGTGGGCTGCCAGGTCCTTCTCCCACAGGTAATTACTAGAAGAGGCTAAAATAATACCAATATCAACTGGTGGGAGAAGATGGAAGGTAGTGTAAGTAAAATCATAATGGTACATAGTATGGAATCAGTATGTGTGTCAAACTGGAAAAAGAGGAACAGAAGGTGTAAACACATCAATCAGAGTTAGAGCTTAATTCTCAAGAAAGCAGTAATCAAGGTAGTTTGAGTTGGTTGCCCAGGAACGTGAGATTGAGGACAGGTAGGGGTACAGGTGGCCCGAAGTCTCTTCCTCCTACAAGCTTCAGCATTACTTAATTTGTTGCCATGTGTATGCATTACTTTCTCTATTTCTTTTAAGTACCAAAAGGAATATGAATTCTTCTCTAAAATTTAGAAATTCTGTTCACAAACATAAGATCTGGTGATCAATTACATTGAGAGAGATGAAATCACTGCTATTTGTCTGGTTTGGCCTGGGTGAATGGAAATCTGATTTAGTTCAGCCTAAATAATTTTTTCAGATTTTGGATTTTAGTGTAGACATTTCTTCACATAAAAGGCCAGCATGTGATCAGGTCAGTGGTGTCCCAGCATTCTGGAAATGTTATAGTTTATTATATCCAACAATTTTCTTCTGTCCAACAAACATTTCAATCCCTGCTCAACTTACAATGGGAAATTCAAATGACACATCCTCCAACCTTAGACTCTACACAAGAATTCTTTTCTTTCTAAACACTCTTAACCCTACACTTTTACATCTGTCATGGAAATTTTTATGTTTCTCCTTTTATAACTGTTACTTTTGTACTTCTGTCCCCTCCCTGTTAGACTGTCCATCCATGGAGGGAAAGATACCCGTTCTACTGGGGAAGTTTGCATGGGCTTTGAAGTCAAATCTGGCATCCCTTGACCAGCCTCCAGTGTATGGCTTTGGACAAATTATTTAACATTTCCAACACTTAGCTACCACACTCCAAAATGGAGATAGCAGTGTTTTCCCCAGGATGTTGGAATAAGATGATACAGGCGCAATGTCTAGCACAATGCTTAACTCACAGCCGATGTGCAATGAATAACTGTTTACTTCCTCTTCCTCTTATTCATTCTTGAATTTTCCACAACACCAAAACATAGTTTTTTTTTTTCACATGGATGCTTCAGTGGTGAATGGGGTATGGGGGAGACAGACTATGTTGGTTTGAAAGATTTTGAAGTACTTCTAAAAGTCTTTTATGGACATTACCTTTAAAAATACAATTCCTCACAGAAGCATATTTGTGATGGTTCATCTTGATTGTCAACTTGATTGGATTGAGAAGTGCCTAGATTAGTAAAACACCCTTCTGGGTGAATCTATGGAGGGGATTTCCAGAAAGGATAAACTAAGGGGAAGAGATCTTCCCTGAATCTGGACGGTACCATCTCAGGAGAAAAGAGAAAGCCCACTAGGGCAGGTATACTCTCTGCTTCCTGACCCCAGTGAGGTGAGCTGCTCTACTCTCCAGCACTCTCTGCCATGACAGACTGAAACCTCTGAAGCCGTGTGCCAAAATAAGCCTTTCTTCCTTTTACATTTGTTTTCCCAGGTATTTGTGCACAGTGCTGATAAAATGACTACCACAGTACTAATGAGGAAATAGCACACAGCTCTGCTGTTCTGCACTTTGACTGGACAGACAGCCATGCAGAGATGGAAAACATTGGGGACATATCCAACCTTCCATCTTTCAGACCTGGGTCATAAGTGTGACTGAACACCTGCCTTTCTGTGGAGTCGGGGCAGAGTCCATAGCCAGGAAAAACAGCCCAGAAATCTAGTGTGGAGTTCTGGACTCTATCAAATGCCCACTGGCTCCCATTCTTATTAAGCTAAGCATTCTCTCCTTCTTGTTTTCAGACCTTTCTGCATAAAGGCTCCCACCTGATTCTGTAAAGCTGGGTGCAGGAGCCCATGAAGCCTTTCGTGAGCTGTCCAGTTACATAGCTCTCTGCCTGCCTCGCTCATCACCACTTATCATGTTCCCATAGCCTTGCTTCTCTATATGAACGTCTCTTACATATCTCTGCCTCTCACTAGAGTGTGCGCACAGAGAAAATACTCACTACAGCTATGCTGAGACAAACTTTGTTAATGAAGGCTCAGGTCAGGGAAGTCCTTGAGTGACCACTGGTGGCCTCTGAAGTATCCCTAAAGAAACCAAGGGGCCTCTTCCTCAACAGCAGCATTCCTTCCAGGGCACATTGGCAAAGGTCAACTCACTGGCAGGTGCCAACCAGACAGTGTTAGTAGAGTGTTGAAGGAAGGAAAGAAGGGTGGAGGAACTCAGCTAAGACAGCAGTGGAGACCCTCAGACAGAGGTTCCCATGCAGCTTGGATGGGACTGGGAAGCAGAGCATTAAAGGGATGTTTTCAAGGCTCAGCAGCAGAAAGAACCCCAGGGTTCAGGGACATGGAGTCAGAGGGGTAGGCAGAGAAGACTGTCTGGCCCACCTGCCAAGATCTTGTGCAATCACTCTGCATAATGATTCTTGAAAATACAAACATTCCTGGGGCTGACTGACAAGTATTGTTCCAGCAGGGAGAGCTGTCAGGGCAAATCAATCCAACTCTACCACATGCCAGTTCGGGGAACAGATATAATTTTGGCTGTTAGGGGATGTCAAAGCGAAGGATGTACCGTCTGTGTATTTTGAAGTGTGGTGTTCCTTTCAATCTAACAGCTTGAAAGATTTCTGGGGCTCTCCCTCCCCTGCCTGTGAGCACGAAGAGATTGTGGGAATTTAACTTCAGGTAACTCCACTGCTTTATCTGCTGTAATGCTCAGGCCATAAGGAGCCCAACCCTCTCTACACCTCTAACCGCTCCGCTCTCCTTCAGAGCTTTGAACTTGGTCTTGTGACCGAAGGGTTACTTGCTGTCATTGGCTGCTGTGTGGGACATCTGAGTGAGTACCTGGTGCCCTCCCAGGAAGGTAAAGTAACCTTGCAAAGGTCCACCTTGCCCGTCGTTGCACCCAATGCAAGATAGCATGAAGGCTTACGCTGGGTTATGTGTAATGAGCCCCCTGGATATCCCTGAAGGCCCACTTGCTCCTTTGGTGGCCCAGTGCTGTGATGAAAATCAAGGGGGAGGCCCTTGGAGGTTTGTTGTTGTTGTCTGGGTGCCATTGGGCCAAATCCAACTCATAGCAACTCTGTGTACAACAGGACAAAACACCAACCCACACTGTGCCGTGCACACAAGCTTTTGATGTTTGAGCCCATTGTTCCAGCCACTGTGTTTCTTCTCATATTGAGTTGTGCCACATCAGCAAGAGGAGGTCCCAGGGGCTTTACTCCATTTCCATCATTAAGTTTGACTTTACTTTGTGGAGGCAACTCTTCCCTAGTCGTTTCTTAGATGCCTCCTAGCCTGAGGGCCTAGTTTTCTGACACTATATCTGATAAGAGTTTTTCTCTACTATTCATAGGGTTTTCAATGGCTAATTGTTTTGGGAGTAGGCTGCTGGTCCTTGTCCCTAGTCTGCCTTAGTCTGGAAGTTCAGCTAAAACCTGTTCAGCATGGGTGGCCCTGCTGGTATCTGAAATACCCATGGTATAGCATTCAGCATCATAGTAACATGCATGCCCCAACACCATGACAAGCTGACAGACACGTGAGGGCTTCAGAAGGTTGTTGTTAGGTGCTGTTGAATTGGGTCTGACTCATAGTGATCCTATGTACAGCAGAACAAAACACTCCCCAATTCCCCAAGTACACAATCTTTTTTGTTTAAGCCCATTGTTGCAGACACTGTGTCAGTCCTTCTGGTGGAGGGTTTTCCTTTTTTTCATTGACCTGCTACTCTTCCAAACATGATGTCCTTCTCCAGGGATTGGTTCCCCTTGACCACATGTCCAAAATACTTAAGATCATTCTAGTCATCCTTGCTTCCAAGGAGGACTCTGGTTGTACTTCTTATAGGACAGATCTGTCGGTTCTTTTGGCAGTCCATGGTATAGTCAATATTAATCTCCAGCACCATAATTCAAAAGCATCAATTCTGTCTCCCTTACTCAATGTCTAGCTTTCATAACCATATGATGCAACTGAAAATGCCATGGCATGAATCAGGCCCACCTTTGTGTTCAGTGTGACATCTCTACTTTTCAACACTGTAAAGAGATCTTTTGCAACAGCTTTTCTCAATATAATACATCCTTTGATTTCCTGACTGCTGCTTCTGTGGGTGTTGATTGTAGAACCAAGTAAAGCAAAATCTTATACAACCTCAATATTTTCTCCATTTATCATGAAGTTGCTTACTGACCTGGTTGTAAGGGTTTTTGTTTTGTTGATGTTGAGTCACAATCCATACTGAAGGCTGTGTTCTTTGATTTTCATCAGTAAATGTTTCAAATCCTCTTCACTTTCAGCAAGCAGAATTGTGTCCTCTGCATTAATGCAGGTTATTAATAAGTCATCCTCCAATCCTGATGCTCCATTCTTCTTCATGAATTCCAGTGTCTCAGATTATTTGCTCAGCATAGAGATTGAAGTGGTATGGTGAAAGGATACATACCTGACACATACCTTTCTCCACTTGAAAACAGGCAGTGTTTCCTTGTTTTGTTTGAACAACTGCCTCCTGGTCTATATATGGATTCCTCATGAGTACAATTAAGTGCTCTGGTATTCCAGTTCTTCACATTGTTCTCCATGATTTGTTATGATCCACACAGCCAAATGCCTTTGCACAGTCAATAAAACATAGACATCTTTCTAGTATTCTCTGCTTTCAGCTAATATCCACCTGACATCAGGAATGATGTCCCTAGTTCTACACCCTCTCCTGAATCCTGGTTGATTTTTTGGCAGTTCCCTGTCTATACACTGTTACAGTTGCTTTTGAATGATCTTTAGCAAGATTTTGCTTGCATGTAATATTATTGATATTATTTGATAGTTTCCACATTTGGTTGGATTCCCTTTCTTAGGAATAGGCTCAAATTTGGATCTCTAAGTCAGTTGGACAGGTAACTGTTTTCCAAATCTCTTGACCTAAACAAATTAGCATCTCCAGTGCTGCATCTGTTTGTCAAAACATCTCTACTGGAATTCCATCAGTTCCTGGAGCCTTGTGTTTCATCAATTCCTTCAAGGCAGTTTCTACTTTATCCTTAAGTGCTGTTGGTTCCTGATCTTGTGCATCCTCTTGAAATGATTGGTCATCCACTAATTCTTTTTGGTATAATGACTCTGTATTCCTTCCATCTTCTTTTGATGTTTCCTGCATTGCTTAATATTTTCCCTGTAAAATCCTTTACTATTGCCACTCAAGGATTGAATTTTTTTCAATTCTTTAAGGTTGAGAATAACAGAGCATGTTCTTCTCATTTGTTTTTCTGTTTCCAGCTCTTTGCACATGTCATTATAATATTTGATTTTGTCTTCTTAATCTGTCCTTTGAAATCTTCCATTTAATGTCATCATGTCTTCCTTTTACTTTAGCTGCTCAACATTCAAGGGCAAGTTTCAGAGTCTCTTTTGACATGTAATTTGGTTTTTTATTTTCTTTTTTTTTCCTGTCTTTTTAATAACCTTTTGCTTTCCTCATGAATGATGTTTTTAAATGTCCTGTCACAACTCATCTAGTCTTCGATCATTAGTGTCTGATACATCAAATCTGTTCTTGAGGTAGTCCCTGAACTCAGATGGGATATACTCAAGGTCATATCTTGGCTCTCATACACTAGTTCTAATTTTCTTCAGTAAGCTGACAAACATATGAGGGCCTCAGAGGGTAGCACTGCAAAGTTGCTCTGCTCTTCCAGAAGTTTTCTGCACCCCCATCCATGGTGCTCTCCTAGCCTGCCCTAGGGCTCTCCACCCCCAGGTGTCTCCACTGTCTCCCTTCCTTTTTCTCTTTTCTTTTCTTTTCTTTTCTTTTCTTTTCTTTTCTTTTGTTTCTTTCTCTTTTTTGTGACAATTTAATTTTTTCACCCTCCATTTTCCCTTAATTTAGGAATAGCCTCAAATCTCAGAGTCCTGCCCAACCTTGTCCTGTGGAGTCACTGAGCTGCCTCTAGACTGACCTGTCTGCTCCCACCCTTCCTCCTCTGCAGAACTCCCCACTGATGCTGTTCCTGTCCAGCATTTCCCCTCCTCACCACCCGGCTCATGGCAGGCTGCCTCTGCTCTCTGCTCTGCCTCTTAACCCTGTCTTCTGCCTCTGTGTGTCCATCTGGGTATCCTCTGTCCTTTCCTGTTCTTCATGGCCACTCTCTGAGAGCCAGTGTGCGGTGACATCTCTGTTCCCTTATAGTCACCAAATGACCCCAGCTTTCCTGGCTGTGGAGATCACCTTCGAAAACCTTTGCCTGTGCTCAACTATACACTTCTGGTGGACAAGGGCTGGTGAGCGAGGATGGATGGGCAAAAATAGAGCCCACCCTCTGCTGAGCCCAGCCTCATGAGAATGAACAAGATAGCAGTCCCCAGACTATCCTCTCTGCCTCAGCTTCGCTGTGGCTAGGGTAAGCTTCCTAATGATTTGTCCTTGTCACTTCCCATGTGTGAAGGTCTTCATTAGTGCCGTAGAACTTAGCTAGATGATAGATAGGTGATAGATAAATAGGTAGATAGATAATCACGAACTCTTGGATGGTGGAACTTGCATGCTGGAGCATCCCTAAGATGCCATTTACCCTCCAAAACCTTCATGTAAAGATGAGGAAATGGAGGCACAGAGCAACAAAGTCATTTTTCTACAAGTCCCTATTGTTAGTGCCAAAATTTGTCTAGATGATTTTGTGAGAGAGTCAAAGCCTTCATGACCAGCCCCCTTCTCCTTTTACAGTATGTGACTTGTTGTTCTTTGGGGAAAACCAAGACCAACTGGTATTTCTTGAATTCACTCTGGACTTTCTTCCTCCCCATCCTTGCTCTTTCTCTTCCCCTGTCTGAAATGCTTTGTTTCTCATTGTTCTTTTTCCTTGTTCAATAATTCACCTATTTTTACATGTTCATGTTATTATGTATTCATAAAATAGTTTTGATTGGCTAATCTGTTCTAGGCCCAGCAGTGGGTTCAGGGAAATTATATCCATTTGTCAACTTTGTGCCCGGAGCATCCTTTAGTATGCCCATAGGCATTTATTTTTTATCCCTTTCTGATGTTAAGAACTGTGGACTCCCTGTGCAAAGCTTGGCTGAGTGTGGCGTCTATGCCCTGTGTCCATCTGTCATTGAGCTCTGCCCCAAGGAACGTTCTTAGGTACCTCATAATGTACCCTAGAGACATTGTCAAGGATGCTGATCATTTTGCCAACCCTGTATGTAAAATGTCTGAGTTATTCCTGGGAAAATTAGCTGCTGTGAGGAATCTTACTTGCTAGAGGGAATGTCTATGCTTTTACTTATGGGTAGCCTAAATTTTGTAAGTCATTCTTTTTGCCTTTTGGCTTCCCCAGTAAGGAATCTTAGAGTTAAATTATGACCTAAGTTTAACAATTATATCAATTATATGGGACCCTAGATTCCTTATGTTTGCATTTCTATTCAATACCTTGTATTAGTTCTATTCCATTTCACCTGACTTAAATTGTTATTTAAATTTATATTTTTCTTCATGCCTTGGAAAGCACATAAACTCTTTTGTGAGCAAAATAAAGCTGTAAGTAAATGGTACAGGAGGCATAGGTACAAGTGCTTTCTGCCTTCTTAGTCTAGGAGTTCATTTAGGACAGGGATCATTTTACACCTCCTTTTGCAGATCCTAGAAAAATGCCCAGGCACTTTTAGTAGGTGCTCAATAATGGTTTGTTGAACTAAATTGATAAAAATAGACCCATGATTCCCTAAGTAGGCAAAGTACAACTTATACAGTCCTCTTTCCCTTTGTTTCCATAAGAAGGCTGAGGACAGGCAGTGTTGTAGTGGAAAGAATTCAGACCCTCCTATTATTCATTGTAGACTCTTGAGTAAGTTATTTAACTCATCTAATCCTCTTCTTTTTTTTTCTTAATTTGAAAATAGAGATAAGAATACTCTACCAGGTTGTTATGAAGATTAACAACTCTTTTAAGTCTCTCAATACATTCTCTGGCCCATAATAGCAATCTGTACTTGTTGGGTGTCTTCACCCCCCCCCCCAGTCCCCTTATTTCACTGGAAAGAGTACATGCAAGGATAAGGAAGGGGTTTGCTCTATGACCACGTGTAAGTCAATTAATTGTGGTGCCATCTGTAAGATGAATGTGGCTATTGACCTCATTCAATGGGATATTAAAATTAATTGATGGTAATGTACATTGGGATTTTTTCTGAAAATTGCTTAAGGATGGCTCAGTATTATTACATGCTGTATTTCATCATTAGTATTATTTATGAATATCTGGCCCTTTCTTGCCTTGGTGTGTTTTATGTCTATGTTCTTAATTATATTTATTTTCAATTTAGTATTATAATGGAAAGATAGATGAAATTCCAAAACATCACTTCTATCTACCCTGCAAACTTCTTTTTATAAGGTAGATGGTTTTACCTGATTCAATATGCTACCCATACATTGAGATATTTAGTACATAATTTTTATTAATCATACTTTTAATCAAGTTCAGGCACTGTTCAACGCATTTAACTTTTACCTTCTGCTGCTCACACTCATATTTTATGTTTATTGGCCGATTTCTAATGAAATTCTTATTATGAGATATTGGGTCCCTTAGAGTGGAGCGGAGTAAATGTTTGAAGAAGGAAAGACATTCACCAGATGAAGTATCTGTTTTCACCTGAAGGTCAGCAAACCCTCGCTGCCTGTAGTCCCAATTGAAGACCTGAGCTAGAGTCCAAGGGTCCCTCTTTTGAGAGGCTGAGGACCCGAGTCCTGGCTTATCACCTGTATCACCATGGCCTGCCAAACTCACTGGTCTGTCGCATGCCAGGGAGTAGAGCTCTGCAATCTCTCGGTTCTCCTCCTACCATGCACAGTCCAGCAAGAGGAAGCTGCCCAAGTAAACCTGTGTCTGGACCTTGGCGGTGGTGGTGGGGGCTCTGGAGCAGCTTATAGACACACCTCCTAGAGTATGCGGCTTTCCATCCTCCTGCTCAAAGCTTTAGAATACTTCTCTTTTAACCATCCCATCACCCAGTACTTGGTATATGTTAGAGACTCAATACATGTTTAGTTTAAGGCCAGTGGGTGGGGCAGGCTGCGTCCACTGGCCCAAGAGTTTCTAGGAAACCCTATTACCAAGGACACAAGGAAGACACATTTCCTGTCTGAGACCTGAAGTGGGTAGAGCTATACTTAATTACACTTTTATTAGTTTTAGACTTAGTAGTACTGGATATAGGCATAGATGAATACTTGATCTACTGCTTGTGTGTATATATATAATATTTGCTTCTGGGAGGAACCCACACCAGGAATTTGATTTGAACAATCAGAAGCAGCAGCGTCTCTGTAACCTGCTGCAACTTTGTGATACCACATGTTTTTTGGTGACGGTGATGTGACCCTAATACAAAACCAGAAGCTGGCTCCATTCTGGTGCTTACAAGGCAGATGGCCAGTAGCACCACCACATTTCCACTCTGGAAAATTCCATCAGTGGCAAGGGTGCTCAGGCAGGATGCAGACCACACAAGTCTGGCGGTGTATTTACCACAGCTCTTTTTACCTCCTTTTTGGGTGGGGGCGCTACATTTCCAAAAGAAAGCTTTCCCATGAAACCTTTTCTTTTTCTTTATTCAAATCAACTCTTGGTTTGAGTTTTCCTCCAAATATAGCAAGCCATTTATGGTGGTGTTTGGGATTTTTTTTTTTGGCCGGGGTTAGTATTTGGGGATGAACCCAGGGCTTTACACACACTTTGCAAGTGCGCCGGACTGCACCTCCAGCCCACTTTTTATTTATTTATTTTATTTGGAGACAGGGTCTTGCTAAGTTACATAGGCTGCCTCTGGCCTCCAACTTGCAATCCTCATGCCTCCACCTCCCAAGTCACTGGGATTACAGGTATGTGCCACTGCTCCCAGTGTTATTTATTTATTTATTTATTTATCTATTATACTTATTCATGTTGAGTTTGAGGTGATTTTACTCAAGTCTCCAAAATGAAGAACAGACTGATCTCAGAGAAAGAGCGTAAAAGCATTCACATGTTTACACAGTTGCTTGTTTATCGTGGAATCCTTAGGCTTGCCTCACTCAGGATATTTTGCATGAAATGAATCAAGATGTTCACAGGGCCCTTTACGACAGTGATGTCCAAAACGCTGGTCTCCAGCGAGATAAACAGCTTGTACAGAATGGAGGTCGGTGCGTCACTTTCTCCTGGCATTAAGAAAGTCTTGCTCCCGTGAAGACTCAGCTTAACGCCATGCAAGCAGCCCAACTGAACCTCCTGGTGCCTGCAGCCTCTCAGCTGGCTATCGAAAGACCCAGAAGGGTGGCCCGTGTCTCTGCCTCTTAGGCCATTACTGCACCTCTGTTTCTTGGGCCCCCTGAAGGAAGGTATGAGTGGTATGGGGAGCGAAGGTGAGAAGCAGAAGCCTGGTGGGCAGTAGTGGGGCAAGGTGACAGAAAGTGGGCAGCTCCCTATGCCGCCTATGCTGCTTCAGGATGGCCAGGCTCTGGCAGGAGGGAGAGGGAGCGATGGAAACAGGACTACAGGGTGCTGGCTTGCTTGGGGTAAGGGATGGGGCGGCCTTCATTTGGGAGGACTGCAGCAGGAAGGCAGGGATGCCCTTGGGGGCATAGCCTCTCTTTAACTAGCTAAGAAGGGAAGGGAAATTAAGGAGAGGTGGGGCCATGAGGAATTTGTGGACTCAAGGCAGCAGCCAAGGTATTGTAGAGGACTTGACGGCTGAGCCTTGGTGGTGAGCAAGAGCACTGTTGGGGTGAAAGTCTGTGGAAAGGAGGCAGACTGGGATCAGCTCAGATGCTCTTATGGAGGAAAATGGGAAGAAATTATTTTTTATTTTTTCTCCAAGAGAAAAAAAGTGAGAATTTTAGTTAAGCTGAAATGACAGGGTATAAAGCCACGTGTCACACCCTGTATTTTGTATTTTCATAGAGTTGCATCCTGTATTTTGTGATTTTTCTGTCCATCTCTGCCCCTCTATGTTGTTCTCCCTCCCCTCCTCCTTTTGCCCATCAATCATTCTCTCCCAGTAATTCATAGCTCAAAGATGTGGAAATTGAGATTAGATGGTCTCCCATTCCTGACAGCTTAGAGAATTGGACTGCTGTATCACCTGCGTACTCAGTAGTATTGCTTCCAGATAGCTGAGGTACTATAATGAAATAGTCCCCATCTGTGCTTATTATTATTAAGCTGAAAGTTTCAGAAATATTTATATAGCACCAAGAGTATACGAGTCTGCAGCCATAGCACCCTGGCATTCAATCCTGGCTGATCTTGGAGGCTAAACAGGGTTGAGCCTGGTTAGTACTTGGATAGGAGACCACCTGGGAATACCAGGTGCTTTAGGCTTGGGAAAAGGACTTGGCAACCCACTTCCGAAACAATCGTCATTGAAAACCCTATGAATAGCAGAGAAGCACTGACATAGTGCCAGGCATGGCACCGTGTCGGGGAGGGTTTCACTCTGTTGTATACGAGGTCACTATGAGTCAGACCCGACTTGATGGCACCTAACAACAACGAATGTATACTAAGCTCTGAGTCCCTGTCAGGCATACAAATACAAACACAAAATCATTACCTGTGCCCCTAAGTGTAGAAGAGAAACTTATTCTATTTAGAGGAAATACATCTGTTTAGAGGCAAAAGAACATCGTTCAGATAGCCTATGTCTCATACCACAAAAAGGAAATACAGGTAAATTGCCCAAGTCCTAAAGAAAAAAAAATGCATTTTCTTCCTTCAAGGACAACGTGAAAGAACTGATCTCATAAATTATAGGCCTGAAGATGATGGGATTAATTGTGACTTTAAAAATTTATTTTTCACCAGCTTTTTCTCCTGCTTGGAATGTTGAAAGAAAGAAAACGTGTAAATCAAATGCAAAAAAAGTAAAATACTTGCCTTCGTCTTATTAGAATGCAAAGTAAATCACGTGGCAATGTAATTCACAACGAACATGTGACAACCAAGAAGTTAAATATTAGATTTAAATAGGGCAGCTAATTCTCTGCAAGAATTACACCTATGTCTTTATATGGGCACTCTACCTAATGAACACATTTCCCTCCTTTTAAATTCATGCGTTGCTACTGGGCCATGAGAAATTAATATGCGTTCTCATATTCATTAATATGGATGCTCATAAAAAGACCTTTTGATTTTTATCACTCTGAGTTCCCAGAGGCTCACAGAGGCACTCCCTGATCAGAACCGCATAAATTTTCAGGGAAAATCCCATTATAGCAAAACTTTAATCACCACTTGAATTTTATATAAAATTGTGTCTAGAAAGGAACTGTATAGATCATCCATCAACATAGAATGCACAAATATATGATGGTAGAGGCCTTGCACAGAATATTATAAAGTAATAAAAGGGAACGAGTTACTACTCTACACACACTGTAATGCAGTCTCAAGGACATTGTTGCAAGAAAAATGGAAGATGCCAAAGAACACAGGTAGCCTGATTTCTACTGATGTCGGTTGAGGAACAGGCAAAGCTGAGCAATATCTCAGTAGGGACATAACATCGGTAGCAAAATTGCAAAGGGAATGGTTAACATAAAATTCAGGATAGCGACTATCCCTGAGAAAGGAGTAGAGAACTGGATCCAGGCAAGAAATAACATAGCAACACAGTAAGGATTCTAAGGTAAGATGGGTTGAGTATTTCTAATCCAAAAATTCAAACTCCAAAATGTTCCAAATCCAAGACTTTTGAATAACAGCAGGGGACACGAGTGAAAATCTCCACCCCTGACCTCATGCCACTGCTCACAGTCACAACGTAGGCGCACTAAAAGCATTGCATGAAACTATCTTAGGCTCCATGTCTAAGGAGTATATTTGAAATAGAAATGAATTTGGGGCTTCAACTTGGCTCCAATTCCCAAGACATCTTATTATGCATGTACAAATATTCCAAAAGCTAGAAGAATCTGAAAAACACATTTCTAGTCCTAAACCTTCATAAGAGATAAAGGATAAGGGGTACTTGGCCTGTAAAGACAGTTTCCTAAAAATAGAATGGTGGGTTCATAGGTAGCCATTTTATTATCATTTACACTGCAGAGATGTGCTTTATCTTTTGTTTTTAATGCAGTTTGCAATCAAGAAGAAATTAAAGAAAGGTTTTCAAGATGCACCACATTACCAAACCCCTGTGTTGTGCTTAACACATAAGGTACTGCACAAGGGTATAGGAGATGCACATGGCTCAGTCTGAACCTTAGAGTTTACAGGTATGGAACGATTGGAGGAAAGGTCAAAACACAACTACATAAATAGTTGATACACTGCATTGTTTAAGGTATAATGATTTTATTAAATGTCTGTGTGTGCTCAGCACAGATGTGATTGTTTCTTCCTGAACACTTTCTATCCAAAGTCGGTTTAATCCACAAATGTACAACTGGCAGATATAGAGGGCCCACTGTACAATAACCCAAGCACAAGGACTGTTCAGAAAAGAGTGGTAACTGAGACCAGAGAGAATTGCTACGCTGAGGGATTCAGCACGTGAAGTGCTTGGTGGTGAGGCAGAAGCCTGCACTACAGCTTTTTCCTGCAGTCTCCTTTAGGCTTCTCTGGCAGCTCTGTTCTATGTGTTGCCTTTGTCTGGTTTCCACCTTGTAGCCAATGGACTTCTAAGCACCCTTTGGTGCTTCCTCCCTTGATCTCCAAGAAGGCATCAGGGTGAGTGACTTTGGGCAGCTCTAGACTTCAGACTAGGGGGAACAAGTCTGTCTCCCTCAGATCCATCTATTCTTGTCTCTCCATGGCTTTGGAGAGCCAGCAATAGGACATGATCTTAGAAAGGGCTAAGGAAGCCAGTTTTTAACACAGAGAATCTAGATAATTCTTGTCTAAGCAGTACAAGTCACTGAGGCTCAGTCGTAGTCTAGCACATCTGAGGTGAGGCCAAAGGCTTCACTAGCAATGTCCAGATTTTATACCTTCCCTTGGGATCCTCTGAGCCTCTCTTCCTGAAGTGTCTGAGCTGGCTTAACAAAGAATGAGGGATCCCTGCATCTCTCTCTGCCTTTCCCGCTGGACATTGACCAACAAAAGTATGCAAAGCATCTGGCTTATAAGAGGCCTGCCATTAATGTTCCTGGTAATTCCTTTCTCATTTCTCCCCTTCCCCTGCCTGTAAAGTTCACTAATAATATTTTGCAGCTGCCTGTTAGGTCTCTAGTTTTGCAAAGGGCAATAATTGAGTTCAGGAGAGTATGCAGATAAAACCTCCTGCCAACCATTCGGAGTAGGCTGTGTAGACGGACAATGTACTTCTTTAGTTCATTCTGTGTAATGGAGAGAGTTGTGGGTCTGCAAGCTCATGGTCAAGGCCATTGACTCTCCACCCTCCGGCTTCACTTCAACCTGCTTCAATTCCAGTTTCTATTTTGTCTTTGTTTTACAGTTGTTCAGCACATCAAACGACATAACATTGTTCTGAAAAGGGAGCTAGGCGAAGGAGCCTTTGGAAAAGTTTTCCTAGCTGAATGCTATAACCTCTGTCCTGAACAGGATAAAATCTTGGTGGCAGTGAAGGTAAGAGAACATTCCAGAATGTCTCCTTATCCACGGTCACACCAATGTGTGGAAGTCTTACTTTATTTTACTGTCTCTTAGTGGCCAATTCAGGAGTAAATTATTTCAGTTCTGGTGCATGTATTTAAATTTCTTTACCTAGCGGGGAGTCAGAAGGATATTTGGGGCACATTCAACTATTGGGGGTTCTTAGGGGAACCAGCCAGTCCACCGCCTCGGAAAAGCTCTGGGCTACTCATCTAAGTTCAAGCTAACAAAATTAAACATCAGTAGGGTCCAGCAGAATTCAACTAGTTAGGTCATGGAAACCCAAATGTACCTCCTCACATGGCTTAGTGCTTGGGGACATGATCAGCTGGGGCCTATTATGTGTTTGAGATTCTGGAAGGGAACACTATTGACTTCACTTGCCTTGCAGGCTCTATGCCACTGAGCTCTATTGTGCCTACCTTGTCCCTCCCAAATGTTTCCAAAACTGAAAGATTTTTATACAGTTGAGGCAACTCAACTGTATAAAAATGTCACAGGGTAGGTGACATCTTTTGTAGATTTCACCACCCCAGTGGACAGGGGATTCCTATAAAAAAAAAAAAAGTCAGAAAGTCCATCATAGTCACATCACCCCCCCCCCCAAAAAAAAAACCCCTCAAAATGAAGGCCTGTTCTTCCAAGGATTAAACAGTAGTATTGAAAGGAATACAATTTCCACTGAGTTTTCTAAATTGCAAAGATTAACAAAGATAGCACAAAGGATTTCACAGATCTTTTGTGTATGCATTGTCTGAAAAAAAAACCTGGGTACTGTGGTGCATGCTATAAACACAGCGACTTGGGAGGCTGAGGCAGGAGGATCAAGAGTTTGAGGCCAGAGGCAGCCTGTGTAACTTAATGAGATCCTGTCTCAAAATAAAAGAATAAAGAAGGGGCTGGGAATTCAGCTCAGTGGTAGAGCACTTGCCTAACATGCAAGAGGTATCCTAAGTTCAACAAAAAAACAAAAATAAAAATAAAACTCTCACCAAGAAAATGTATATCAAACACTTAAAAAGAGAGACATTTATAAAATGAATTAGATGCCAAATGAATATGGACATGGCTAATGTAATAAAATTTAAACTCTTGATATTTTTCTGTGTGTGTGTGTGAGTGTGTGTGTGTGTGTGTGTGTGTGTGTGTATACATGTGATTTCTGCCAAACAGGGACCATTTGTATGAATGGCATTTATTTGCTAGTTATAACCAGGACAACTTTTCATTTCTTTAAAAATTAGGTGCATATGCCACTACAATACTTAGGATTAAAATACTTCAGTATGTACATATGGGGTAACTAAGGGAATAAATAAAATTATTCTTGAACTTACCCATTCTGCAAACATAACAGTTCCATTAAAGTTCACCCATATAGAAAAACTGTGCATTTGCTTCCATATCATTTGAAAGAAACTAACCAGAGAGGCATGAGACTCAGGAACTCCCAGTGAAGACCGGAAGAGCTGTACTTTCCACTGAAGAAAGGGTAGACCTCGCTAGGAATATTCAACCTATCAAATACACCACTTCTCCTCATGATAGAGAAATGGTCAGGGAGATGGAGAAAGGAGAGAGGAGGAAAAGGGAGACCCTAGAGAGATGTGAGGTCACATAGGGGTCAATGTTGTCAAAGGAAAGGCCCTGAAGTTGTTCTGGAGATGCTCAATTCCTGGCATTGCTATTGCCTCCCCTTCTTTCATCTATTCAGAAAGTTTTGCTATCAGTTTTTTTAGTAGAAAATGTTCTATGCAGTCTTCTCCTCCTCCTCCTCCTCCTCCTCTTCTTCTCCTCCTCCCTCCTCCTCCCCTTCACCCGCTCTCTCTTTACCTTTTTGTATGCATGGGACCAAAGGTGTCTCTAATTTGCAAATTCATGGCCTAATCATATGTTATCGCTAGAAGAATTGTAGGAATGCCTAATCCTAGCCTAGCCACCTGCTACAGACAAGGAAAGTTAAGCCCCGGGATCCATGTTGTGGGCTCTTGTTTCAATACTCCTGTTTGGAGGCTGACCAAGAGGCCAAATCAGGCCTTCAGACTCTGAATTCACTTCATGGTGACACAGTAGGATGCTATGAGTGTGAGAAAGTCCTGGAAGGTTAGGGAATTCCAGATGACAGTGTGGGAATCACTGAGAGACAGACCTCAGCCACGTGTATATAGAAAGACCCAACAGATTTCTCAGCAGGTAAAGCCCTCATCCTATGACCGTCCTTATTTTGTGCCTGTTTCTCTTCTTGCGGGGCCTGTGAGGGGAAGGTGTTCCATCCCTGAATCCAGGACATTCTCAACTGTGTGCTCAGCTCCTTTCTGAGTAAACACTAAAACATGGCCTCAGGGCCAACAATGGGGGCTGGTGAGAGCAGGGTTTAAACCTTGGTACCTGTGCTGGCCTGAGAAAGATCATTTGCCTCTTTACTTTCCCACCCACAGTGTGCTTCTGTTGGGCATGCCCCCATCACCATGGTCAGTGAGGCCTTTCATTTGTGTAAATCCTCACTACAGCCCAAATCCCACCTTGAACAAGGCCCAGGATCTAGTATTCACACCCCTCCTCACTTCACCAAATAAGCTTTTGCAAATTAGTGACCTATAATGAGTGTTAGCTCTTTAAACAATGCTGTTAGAAAGAAAGAAAGAAAGAAAGAAAGAAAGAAAGAAAGAAAGAAAGAAAGAGAAAGGAAGGAGGGAGGGGGAAAAAAAAGATTGGACCATTATTAAAGTATCAAATCCAGACTTCTTTATGCCAGTCCCCTTGAAATCAAAATGACACTGTCACCTCAAATACCAAAGACAAAGGACCTCCAGATTACAATTTCACCCTAACTTCATGGCCACAAACCTAAGAAGTCTCATCTCAATGTCCTTGAATGTGACTCTTGTTGAAATCAAAGGCTTTGCTTCTGTTAGCTGGAATCATTAAAGCTTCAGAGAGGGTACCCATTCTGACGGTCTGGAATTAAGAGGTCGCAGCCACATAAGAGACGATTTGGATCTTCCATGAGCTGCAGGGTGAATTGGATCGGAATAACCCACAGACCTTTCACAGAGCTGCCTCTTTCTAGCTGGACATGCCCATTTTTAGTGCTTTGGGCCAACTGAAAGCAAATCCAAAGACTGAATGAGCCTGGGAGGAAAATGTCTACGGTTTAGTCCTGACCACAATAAAGGGATTTTTTTTTTTTTTTTTTTTAAGGAATGAAACAAACTGAACACAGCCTCGAGGACTGTACAGCCTCTCACTTCTGTGGAGTGGCTGCCAGGTTGCTCCTCTTCCATTGGAGGCACCGAGATGTTTGACAGCCTTTCTGCTGTTGCCTAGCAACCCCTGCAGCATTGATTATGCGTGCTAAGAAATAGCAGCTATTGTCCTTTTTCTTCCTCTAGAAAGAGCTGACTTTGGTTTGAAATCCAAGGTTTTACAATCAGATTGACAGATGTCAGATTCCTGTAAGTTCTGATGTTGATTCTCCCAAATGATTGATGAGCTGGAGAGATCCACAAGAAGCGGTTCTAAGGCATGTGCAGGCATTCAAGGGCGAACAGGGGATAAGCCTGGCACTCCCATTAGAGGACCTGCTTGTTTGGACTCAGCAGATTGCCTTTTTCTGATACTTTTGGATGACCTTTGTTTTTCAGTGAAATGGATTTGCCAACTAGTTTTTCCCTTTACATTGAATTACAACCGAAGAACCCATAAAGAGGATGAGAAGCAGAGAAACCAGTCTTTGCTCAACCTGAGTTATTTTACCTTTAAGTTACTCATTTGCCAAGGAGATGCTTTATTGCAGTTTCTCTGCATTAACTGTGGACGCATTAACTATTTTTGGCTCCATCCAACCTGCACTTCAATAGCTCCAATGCCTACACCATTTCCTTGTACTATGAATGCAAGCTGATTTTTGTTTTTAAATATAGCCTCCAGTCTGCTTTGTAGGATTCAGGATCTCTCCTCCTCCTCCCCACTCAGGAGTATTTCTAGAAACATGGAATGCTGAATATGAGAGAGACCTTAGAAATTATATATATAACCCAAGCCTCATGTTTTATAGATGAGAAAACCGAGACTTTTGACTTCCTCAAGGTGTAAGTGAAAGGAGTTGGTGATGCTGCACAGGAAGAAGCCGTGGCAAAGTAAGAAATGGTGAAATCTGAGTCCAGCAGATACTTCCTTGGGATCCAATTTAGAGTTCTGACATTTCGTGTTTCCATGTTTCTGAATTGCAGAGGAAATGGTGGTGTTTCTCAATACCACGTGTACTGGAAAAGTTGGCTGAGAAGCGCTCTGTCACATGGTCAGAAGGGAGGCCCAAAGCAGCATCCCACATGTTGCCCTTCCATGTCTGGATGATCTCCACCCAGCCCGCTGGTCCACGCAGTTTCCACTCAGCCATCAGCTGTCACCTCAAGTGTCTCTTTGGAACACTTGCTTTTCCCTTTACCCCCAAAGAAGCGAGAACTGCACGTTATATACCACTGAGGCATCCGTACTTGCCTTTTTGAGCACTTGTCAAGGTTTTTAAATTATGTGTTTTTGTGGGCTTACTTCATGAATGGCATCATGATTCTACCTCCTCTGTCACAGTGGCCCATTCCGCAGGGTGGGAACCATGCCTTTTAGCACATTGCCCAATACTGGCAGGGTGAACAAATGCTTGTGGAATGAATGTAGGGATGGATGGATGGATGGCAGGTGGATGGAGGAATGGACACACAAACCAGAGAAATAACAGCCTTTTGATAAAGAGTCAGTAGTTGACATTTCTAGGCAAAGAAATGATTTGACAAGCTATTGATAGTCATAGCTGAAAATGTAAAGATGATATATAGTAATGTAATCTAGTGATAATTCATTTAGAAATGACTGAATAACTGCATAGGTATAGAGAGCTATAAATGGTATTTGTAAGATTAATTCCCACATTCTACCAGTGAGGAAGCAGGAACCCAGAGGTTAATGACCCAGCCAAGGTGAAGTAGCTTGAATGAGGTCATTTAATGTCAGACTTCAAGCTCTGTCTGGTGTTCATTGTGTACCACATTGTCATTTATTGAATTTTACATATGTCCTGGTAAGCCAAATTGAGGAAATTAAACACAATGTCACTTACCAAGTAACATAAAGGTGTATGTTAGTTATGCTTATTTGTATGCAAGGATGGGGCACACTTTCATATTTTCCCAAGTCAAAATTCAATTCAAGGGAATCAGTGGAAAGAGGAAAATGAATTCCTGAGGAAATGTTTTGGTGTCAGAGAAAGGCAAGCAAAACCTCATGATCAGCTTTCCTAGAAAGAGCAATGTCATATTCACTGGAAACCTAACACAAACTAGCTTAAGCAGAAAAGATAACTTATTGCTTCCTAGAAATCCTTATACTAGAAAAGCCTAGCTTCAGGCACTGCTGGATCCAGGGAATCAACAGTTCTCTTCTTGCTCTCTTTCTCTATTTCTACCTCTTGGCTTCACTTTTCTCTCTATGGCTTCATTCTTGGGCTGATTCTTTCTACACTGTGGTAAAGATTTTCCTCTTTGCAACCAAAAAGAAAGAGAATTCCCCTCTTCCAGTAATTATGCAAAAGTACAAAGTATGACTATTTTTTGGCTCATCTTGGGTTATGTCACCAGACTTTCTGGCCAAAAGAATGAGGTATTCTGATTATCCAGGCCCACATCATGCATCTACCTCTGGAAATGGAAGATGGGCTCAGTTCCACCCAACTCACGTAGCTCAAATGTGGGGAAGTATTGGTTTCCTGGAAAAATGCTGGAGATGCTACATCCCAAAGACAGGAGAAAGAGAGCCAGACAGGAAAAATGAACGATGACCATCTCGAGTGCAAACTGCAGGGTGCCAGATCCAGTGTGTCTGAAATAGCTGCTCAGGATCTGAGGTAGCCCTGTGACTGCCCCTCCTTTATCTTCCCAGCAGGAGACACTGGGGATTCTCCTCCTGGCTTCCCTGCTAATCTCCCGCAGCTTCTTGCCCTTGCTGCTCCCTAATGTTTGGCTGGTGCTCCCACACCAACCCCTGCTCACACTGTCTGAGTCATGTTCTGCTTACTCAAGAAGAATCCTCTGGGTCCAATTATTGCCATTAGTCATCCACAGTGCCACTTAATCTTCATGCCAGGCCATGAACCTGCAATCCAGTCATCCAAGGTGGCCATGAGGTACTGAAAACGTCACCTTTGGGGAAGGAAGCAACAAGGCCTACCTGTCTCAGAATTTGCAAAAGTGATTGAAAAGAAAAGCTTATTGTCTCCAATCCTGGGATAGTAAAAAACTGTCATAGATGAGATAGAATGTGGAGAGTTCATTGACTCCTTTGCTCTGCCTTCGAGGTTTACTTCAAATGTAGATGGTTATTTCCTTTCCTCCCTTCTTCCTTTCTTAGGGCAGTCATCATATCAGTCCCCACACCTCAATCCACTATGCAGTCCCTCTCCCACCCCTCCCTCTCCCTGAGCTTCCTTTCCACTTTTCCTTTTACACTGGCATGTGAAACCTTTGTTCCCACAAAACATAAGGTATTGAAAACACTAGTGTATTTAGAAGGATGATTGTTAATATTGCCCTAAAATAATTTGTATACTTTGACAGCATATCACACTGCACAAAGCACTGGATTATCAATTCTATCTTTACAAGGCTCTTGGAAGAGAAATTGTAGAACTTTTAGTGATGTTTTGCTAAAAGGCTTGATCATCTTTATTGTCCAGATGTTGTCACTAGACTTCTATTTCACTTTGGTGTAGATGGATTCTCCTCTGGTGGCGTGTGCGCATGTCCATGTTCATGTACACTTGTAAGATAACAGTGTCTTCCTTGCATGAATCCCACCTGCATTTGAACTGGGTAGGCCCTAGTTATTAGGGCACTCCATTCATATTCTTTTCCTAGGAGCTTCAACTTTCAGCTTTTGATCAGGGATCTGGTCTTTGTCCTATTAACTACTTTGCTGATCCTCTTTTCTGGCTTATCTCTAATTCATTCACATCTTTTCAGAAAAGCTAAAACTAAAACAGAACAGTCCACTCTAATTGGGACTCAAACCTTGGCAGCAAGAGCACCACATCCTCGCCACTAGACGACCAGGGCTCTGGCCACTTCAGTCCTGTGAGAACTCATCTGGCCTCAAACACTGGAGGGTTTGCCTCCCACCTTTATTCTGAAATAGTTGTGCTGCCTTTTAATTTACTTTAATGTTATGAACCAACTCACAATCAAGTCAGGGTCCACCATGAACCTGAAGCTTCTCTATGTCCAGTGAAATTATCCTGGCTAATTTTATACTATGGTACTCAGAGCCTGTAAATACATTGCAGCTGTCCATATTGGAGGTCAGCTTCTGATTTGCTCTTTTGATCCAACATTTCCCTAATATGACAGTTACTGTGAATTAGTTTCCTGTCTTCCAGAAAGTCAACATTTTCTAGTATGCAACTTGATGTAATATATGAGCATAAACTATCAATTTATGCCCCAAATTACTGCAAATATTTTACAGTATAAGAATTAGAACTGAGCTTCATGTTTCCCTTTGGGTGGTTGACTTGTTAGATGTCAGCCTTAAGAGGCAGTATGGCTGTGAAAATAAAGATAGTAGCAATCAACACCCTGGCAATGAATCCTATCTTGGAGACTGTCACTTGGTACATAATTAACGTCCTTTCAGAGACCAGTTGCATACAATTAACTGAGTTGCTATATACTATATTGGTTCCTAGCACAGAGAGGGCACCCTTTGATGCTTTGTGATCATTATTATCTTCATATAATCATTTAGCTTTTTAAATTTCTATAGATGTTGAGGAGATAGTTATTGCACTCTCTGCAGTTGCTAAGATTTTACTTCTATCAAGTCCTTGCTTCCTCTGAGTTTATTAAAAGCTGCTCCTCCAAAGTTCACTTGTATATGAATTTGAGAGATGTTTCCACTACATTTTTTTAGGGAAGAACCAGTTAGAAAAATTGGGACCAAGGCTTCCTCTAAATGCTTGGCTAATCATTACCTGTAACAACCTCATAAGAAAAATGTCTGCCTTAATTCTATGTCAACTATATTTTAGAAATGTTTCCCAACATTCCCAAGGCACAGGTTGACCTATTAATAACTTGCCAAGGTGGCTTTTATAAAATAATGCTGTTCAGCAGAAGGGTAAGGTGAGCGAGAAATACAAGGGATATTTGTAATTTCGAATTTCCTACTACACGCATTAGGGAAGTAAAAAGAAACAGAGGGAACTTAGGAAATTAAAACATTTCAGTACATTAGTAATATAAAAATATGAATATTTCAAAATGCTTATTCACAAGTGTCCAAAATCTAGTGTGCATTTTTCAACTGAAGTACATTTCAATTTGGGAAAGCCACATACCAAATGATAGTTAGTGCCCTGTGACTGTTGACTGCCACACTGGACAGAGCATATCTAGAAGGTCTCAGGAGGGTGAAGATTCCCCATTAACCATACACCTCGACGCCGTGACCCTGACTCAGAGGAACTTTGGCGAATGAACCAAACCTTCTTATGCATCTTGCTTGCTTAGTGTGGGAGTCTATTCATTCCTTTCTCTGTTTCAAGCATTACAATGGACCCTGGGCATAGGAAGCTCTTACCTTAATAATCTCTTCTATATTTTGTCTTTCATTTTAATAAGGATGCTCTGTTTCTGTGATCTCTAGAATGTATGATAACAAGAATATGAGGTCGGTATTTTAAAAAGGTCACAATCTCTGTTTTTATCTTACCATAAGCCACCTTCACTTTGAAGTTAATTATCCTTCATTTTGTCCTATAGCCTCTTATTACACCAGTATTTCAATAAGTCCTCTTACCTAATGGGCTCTCCATTAGCCTTAAATTTTTGCTCTTGCATTTCAGATGAATTTTGATTTTCCCTCTTTTTCCCCCTTACTTGCACTTCACCTTCACTAGTTCCTAACTTCTGGGCTGACACATATTTCATACTCTGATTCAGTATGTACTCCAGGCAGTATCTTGCGGTAGTTCTGAAAGAGACCTCTCCCTAAATATACTTTCAGAAAGGAGGGCAGTTTAGGAGTGTCAGGAAATTCACTAGGAATAAGAAGAAATGAAGCTTCAAGGTGGACAGCAGGAATAAGAAAACGGCAAGGCTCCATGATCTGGCAAATATGCCTGTCAAAATGAAACTTGAGTGGAGAGAATAGTCAGGGAGGGAAGCTGCCACCCGTATTCATGGTGTGCATTGCCAAGGAACTCAGGAACCAGCCAAGCTTCCCGTAATTGAGTAAAATGACAATCAGCCATGGTACTAAAACAGAGATGATATTTATAAATAGGGTTGATAGCAGGATTTTCCAGCTTCTGATTGCTGTCTGGCTTTGGTTCCACCCTTAGAAAAATTCTGTCCCTACAGTGCCAAATTCAGATGATTTTGCCCAAGTCGTTACTGCCATATTTTCTGAACCTCTTAAAATAGAACTGAATCATAATTTACAAAAAGGACCCAGCATGCAAAAATGGATGGGCAAACAGGATGAGGCTAGGTTTATGAGATGCGTTTGCCCCATGAATAGCAAAATCTCTCCTCCATACAAAAATCTTCCTGAAGCACCCTTTGATATTACACAAAGTAAGAGCAGGCTCCTCTCCAAAGCATTTCGCTTTGGGGACACGGAAGTACCAGCTGCTTGCTAACTTTTTCAGGTTCGTGCTCCCCAAAAGAAAACTCTGTTTTTCCACCTACCCTCCCTCTTTTCCTTCTTTACCTTCCTCCCTCCTTCCTCCCCACACTCTCTCGCTTTCTCTCTCTCTTCCTCTCTCTGTCTCTCTCCCTCCTTTCCTCCCTCCCCATGGGTCTGTGTGTGTCTGTGTTCTTGAATCAACACCACACAGTTCAAACTTGAGCAGAAAGGTTACACGTAGAACTGATTCCTACCTGGTGATAATGACCTAAAAGACAGGCCAAGTCTTTAGGAATAAACTCTCACAAGCCACAGCAGTCTCTGCATGAAGATCTCTGAGAAAGCAGTGCAGGCTAGGCTGGACTTCTCTGTGCAGCCGGACGCTTTCTGGAGCTTTCTGGAGCAGTCCTGACAGCAGCGCCCCCCTTAGGCCCTGGGTGGACCCCTGTGCCCTATCCACACATCCTTGTTCCTTTGTGGACCCTGTGTGAGCAAAGTCAATGAGAAGGGCCGGTCTGGAATTCCGGCACACAAATGCCCTTCTCCACCAAGGAGGCGCCCCAGCTTGCGCCACCTTCCCCCGTCCTTCCGGAGCAACCTCAGAAGGGGATGATATTGTTATCCTCCCTGCACAAGGGAGAAAAATGGGTTCAGAGAGGCCCAGGGGAAAGCCAAGATTTGAACCTGGATCTTTGGCTTCTGGGCTGGAACTCCCTCCAGCTGAGTACCGCAGGGGGCACATTTGCACTAGAAGGAGGGCAGGTGTGGGGCACCTTGGGCAGCCTCCCTCCACCATGGAAGCAAGTTCTTCTGCCTGCTTACTTTTCCTGGTCCTTCCTTCATTTCCACTCTTTACCTGCGCCCGTGCTGTGTCTCTCTAGGCCACCATTCACTTTTCATTCTTTCCTCATGATGTCATCTCCACCTTGCATAGACCTTGTATGTAGAGGTTTCTTCAGTTGCTTGACGTTAGGCAGGCAGCCAGTGATAACGGGCGAACAGAATACATGGACCCTGTTAAAGGGAACAGAGAAGGCAGACATGCACCCCAACACGTACCCTGTTAAGGCAGTAGAGAAGGCTGACACGCACCCCAACATGTACCCTGTTAAGGCAGCAGTGAAGGCAGGCACCCCAAGCCACAATGCAAGTCAGGCGTGAGAAATGCTATGATGCGTGTGTTTTGCCCTGTGATCCCGGGAGGGGACCTGACAGGTAACAACTTCCATGTCCATCTCTTCCAAGTCCATCTCTTTGCCTCATTTGCTGTTTTGCTGCTGAGAAGTTCATCAAAACAAAACAAAACAATGACAACAACAGTATCCAAAAGCCTGTCCATGGGTAAAACCAACCCAAACAAACTGGTGAAGATGCGCATATGGCTCCTTCCTGTGCAACAGGAAGGTACAGAGGTGTAGTCTGGATCCAGCTAAACCAACTGCCAGCAAGTCAGGGAGGGTGAGGGAGGTGACAAGCCCAGTTTCCTCAGATTCAAGGCGGTAGAGACCCAGACCAAGTTCTCAGCCACTGTTTGTTCATTTTGTTATTAAATGAGGAAATGTGCTGTTTCCATGGCAACCGCCGTCCAAGCCTTATGGCCTCTCTGAGTACTCCAGGGTCCAGATCCACTCACTTTCCCAAGCAGAGCCAAGGGTGTGTGTAGAGACACTTCTCAGAAACGTGTTAAAATCAGCATTGTTTTTGGTGGTGGTGGTGGTGCTGCTGGGTACCACTGAGTCAGGTGCGACTCCTAGCGACACTCATAGCATTGTCAATGGCTGATTGTTTCTGGATTGCTTCAGGAGTGGATGGCCACGTCCTTCCCCCATTTAAAATGAGGGTGTTGACTGGTAATTCCAGAATTTGGCTTAAGAAGCCACAACCTCTGGCCTAAAGGAAGCACTTATGACTTTTGTCTCCTTGGGTCTGAGCACCCAGGCGTAAAGGGCAAGTGTGAGGTTCTGTAAAGCTAGTGGCTGGCAGTGCATTGTGGCTGCACTACCTCCACCCTCCCAAGGTCTTCTTATCGCTGACATGAGACAGGCCTTGTTCTCCCATGTGGGACGTGGCCCTAGGCTTGGTAATTTGCACACTGCCACCTCATCCCGGGATGGCCTCAGGGATGTACCACCCAGCACTCCACCTCAGCAGTGATGGACTTGCTGCCCCTGTGGCTGGGAGAGTGCCAACAGACAGACGGGGCTCAGCTGCCTGCCCCTGAAGGGGGCTCGGCAACCCCACTCAAGGTGCCACTCCCTCCAGATGTGGCCCCCTCCAGTGACTGGCTGATAAAGGCCATAAGGACTCAGTCCCTTCAGTCTAATTCAGGACAATCTGTAGGGTCAGCCTGTAGGCCAGAGGAGCCTTCTGTGGAGAAGGCAGCACAGCTCCATTTCATGCTCTGCTGAATCTTTCCAGCACACACGGGTCCTGAGAGCATGCTCTAATGAACACCCACCTCACACCTCGCCCAGGGAACATGGCCGGTGGCACATCCCTCTGGGGACAGGCGATCCAGGTTAGGAACATCCCTAGAAAATGACCATCAGAGACCTGGAATGTTCTCAAGAACCAGACATAGCGCTGAGCTTTGCAGCCAGCATAAATCTGCTTTCATTCTCTTCCAGTGTCACATTTAAGTGACTATGAGTGTCCACCTTTGCCATGTCTCCCCAACAGTGGTTGCGTGCAGTCTCCCCAGACAAGGGGTTTATACACCTACAAGGCAGCCCAATCAGCAGCCACACTCAAGCTTCCCTCCTCTTCACCCCTCAACTGGAAGCAACCACTCCTTCTCTGACCTCTTTGCTCTCAGCTGTGGGATATATATATATATCCTTTATCATTCATTTACAAACATCTGTTGACTAAAACCCACCATGTGCCTTTTGCTACGCTTAGAGCTAGCCATGCAGAGTTGGAAGAAACAGAGGTGGAAGGAGCTTAATAGTCTATACCCAAGATAAATGTGATCAGTTAGAACACACTGTGGTAAGAGATACAAGGTCAAGTATGAGGCATATCTAGGAGAGCCACCTAGCCTACACCTGGGGACAGAAGGTGTGTGGCAGCAATGACGGTGGCCTCATAACACTGCCCGGAGAGGCAGTGGCCAAGCCAAGTCCTGGGGGACTGCCAGATGTCAGTGAGGTGTATTGGTGTCTGTGCTATAGCTGCTCCAGGAACAAATCACTACAAACTGAGTGACTTGTAAAACACAAGTGACTCCCAAGTTTTGGTGGTCAGATATCCAAAATCATTTTTAATAAGCTCAAGTCAAGATGTACGTGGGGCTAGTTCCTTCAGGAGTTCTAAAGTAGAGTCCATTTCCTTGTCTTGCCTAGCTTTCCAAGGCCACCCACAGTCCTTGGCTCATGACCCCTTCCTCCATCTCCTAAGCCAGCAGTATAATCTTTCTCCCCTTTCACCTCTATTTCTGTCTCTATACTTTTTTTCTCGTAAGGATCCTCATCTGACACTAGGCTCACCCAGCTAATCCAGGCTAATCTCCTCATATTAAGGTCCTTAATAGACCTGCAAGGTGACATAGTCACAGGTTCCGGGGACTGGGCTGTAGATCCCCTTGGGGTGGGACATTATTCAACCTCCAACACCAATGACCTTGCCCAAGAGAGCCTTCCAGGAAGAAGAACCTGCGCAAGGGCAGGGAGATGGGACTGACTGTCATTTGGGGAGCTGCAGGTGCGTCACAAGGTGGAAGCAGTGTGGGAGGATGGAGCTGAACAGAGATGCAGGGAAGCTGCTCCATGCAGGACGTGGTTTGGGGCTTGATTGATAGCTCTGTGTAAGTGTCTTGCCCCCTACTGTTCCGTAAGCACATGGTCAGGAGCAGGGGCACTGTCTTCTTGATGCCACTACAGCTCTGGCTTGGTGACGGTCCATGACAAGACTCAGCACACCTGTGTGACATCAGCAAATGCCGGCTGTGCCAGGACACCATGTTGGTCACGTGGCCTGAGCAGAACTCTAGGGGCACCTGAGCCTGGCTGGCAGGCTGCTGAGCATCTCATCAGGGCAGTAGGGTTGGGCTGACAGCTGACTGGGCCCGGATCTTTCTTGAGCCTGTGCTATGTGCAGGAACAGGCTGGAGAAGGCTTTCAGGTGTCCCATGGAGACCGTCAAAGTGAGTTAAAGATGGAAGCTGGGTCCAAGAAGGCTCACTGTGCTCCTCTTTGTCCTGAGCCTTTTCATAATATGAAGTCTGTGAAAAGTGCGATGAGCGGAAGTGAGGTGCACATAGCACCCCAGGCAGGTCAACAGGCACCACGAGGGGCCAGAAGCCCATGGCAGTCACTGGGGCCAGACCAGGGGTAAAAAGCCTGAAGCCCGTAAAATGAGCTCGTGTCCTTAACTCACCAAGAGCGCATCTATGACCGCACTTTGTAAGCCATAAAGCTCAGCGTGCCAGGAGGGTTACTCTTTAGTCAGGAGCAGACAGTGTTCCCCGGGGTTAGGCTGCTTTCCAGTCTCTGCCATACAGGAGACCGGTGTCCTCCCTTCTAAAATCTCAGGTGCACTGACAGAACTCGTGGAGGCGCCCAACCCTCTGATGACCTGGTATAACAGGTGTTGGTCTCCCCCCAGACGCTGAAGGATGCCAGCGACAACGCACGCAAGGACTTCCACCGCGAGGCCGAGCTGCTCACCAACCTCCAGCATGAGCACATTGTTAAGTTCTACGGCGTCTGTGTGGAGGGCGACCCGCTCATCATGGTCTTCGAGTACATGAAGCACGGGGACCTCAATAAGTTCCTGAGGTACAGTGAAGGGGGGAGGGGCATCTGGGCTTCAAGTGGGAACAGGACTTCCCAGCTCAGACCCCCCAAAGGCAAGGACAGGGAGTTCCTGGGAAGAGGGAAGGAACCCCCGATCTTTCTCTGGAATAATCTTTCTTGAACTTTACCAACACATTCCAGAGAAGGAACAGAAGAAAAGGAAGACTGTAACATTAATTTTTACCCATGTTATCCTATCAGTCTATGTAATGTGGTGCTAATAACTCAGGTTGATTCAACCTGTATTCATTAAGCATTTGTTATAGCAAGTGACACAGGCATTGGAGATGGGCCTTGCAGGGTTTGTAGGAGTTTGCCAGAGAACTAAGTTTTATTGTTGTTGTTATGTGCCGACAAGTTGGATCAGCCTTTTAGTGACCCTAATGTGAAAAAGAACAAAACACTACCCAACACTGTGCTATGCACAAGATCTTTCTATGTTTGAGCCTATCGTTGCAGACACTGTGTTTCTTCTCATTTTGAGTCATGCCACATCAGCAAAAGGAGGTCCCAGGGGCTTTACTCCATTCCCCTCATTAAGGTTGACTCTACTTTGAGGAGGCTTTTCCCCAGTCATTTCTTGAATGCCTTCCAGCCTGGGGGCTCATTTTCCACCACTATATCTGACAGTGCTTCTTTGCTGTTCATAGGGTTTTCAATGGCTGATTGTTTCAGGAGTGGGCTACTGGGTCCTTCTCCCTAGTCTGCCTCAGCTGAAACCTGTCCACCATGGGTGGCCCTGCTGGTATCTGAAATACTGGTGTCATGCATTTTATCATCACAGAAACACACAGCCCCCACAGCAAAACAAGCTGACAGACAAGTGGGGGAAACAGATAAGAGAACATCATTCAAGGCCAAGGAAGTAGTGAAGGCTAAGATACCAAGATGTCAGCATGAAAGGTTTGATCAGAGGGAAGAATGTGGGGTCATCAGACTGTGGAATCAATGAGAGAAGGCAGCAGAAAAACAGCTGGAGGGGTCACAGCTGCAGAGGTGATGTTTGGACCAGGAAGTCAGTAGCTCAGAGTACCTTAGTTGGGCAGAAAGAACTGAAAGAGCAAATGCTGTAATGGGAACAAGATAGAGCATTTGATAGGACCACTGAAGCCGTGGGATCGTGGCTCTTGCTGAGAGCACGGGGTCATGCGAAGGCACCTCGCTTCCACTTGAGGTGCTCACGGTTAGCAGCGGGACTAAAAGAAAGCATAGCAACGAGAGGAAGTGGTGAGCGCGGAAGGGAGTGGGGGGGGGGTGAGTAAACAGGGTTAGGGTCCCTTGGACTTCTAGCCTGGCCTAGTTAGGTTTTGGCTCAGTGGTGGCTTCTCCAGAAGTCCCCTCCCTCGGGTGTGAAAGGAGGAGGCACAAGACGGACCCAGAGAGATGGTGCAGAGTGGGCACTGGCCCTGAGGACAGGAGAAGTTTCCTTGGAAATCCAGGGCTTGGAGGAGGGCCTGCTGCAGAGCCCCCGTGTAGGATAATGAGCAGGGCCCGGCCTGCAGAGGGGCCAGCGGAATCTCAAATGAGGGGTGGGGTACTGAGCGGGAGGCAGCCCCAGAGATGGCCCAGTGCATCCTGCAGGTGCAAACAGCACGTGCTCAGCACGCAGACACCAGATGCTGCCTGCCTAGGCTCCACCGGTGCTCAGCTGCCTCCAAAGCGGGATCGCAGAGGTGCGGAGCTGGGAAAGGTGGAGGCGGCTGCGGTCACCTGGTGGGTTCCTGGTGAATGTTTCTTTCTTGTGTCTGTGGAGGGGGAGAAGCAGCACACGCTGCATCAGTGGAAAGCAAGCAGTGCTCAGGCAGCCCAGCGATGCCCTCACTGCATTGGACAGGGGCACCGGGGAAGTGGATCTTCCACCTAAGACTGACGCTGGAGAGGCAGAGGTTCCGGGGCAGCATCAGGAGATGAATCCCCAGGATGGGCCTGAATTCTTCTCCTTCCTCTGCACCAGCTGCCAGTGTCCCCTAAGTGAGTCTCTGGCCCTCTCCATTGGGGACCTCTGCTCTGAGTTAGATCTTCTCTAGGGCCTGGCTGGCTTCAATGTGCTATTTTTAAAACTTTGGCTGCCTCTCCTCTATGAAAGATTAGCCAGCATGGCGCATATGATATTTGGGAAGATAATTAACTGAGGGAAACAGGAAAGATGCCAGAGGCCGACGGACCACAGGCCCTGATGGCCCCAGTCTCCCTCCCCGTCGGTGGGGCCTGACGTGTGTCTCAAGGACGAACGTGAGGACCAGTGTGAGGGGCGTTGCCAGCAAGTGTCATCCCATGGACCCATACCTCTGCTACGTTTTGGTGGCGAGATTCAACATCCTGGGAATGACAGTCTTTGTGGGATGGCACCACAGAGACCTCTCTGCTCCTCTGTGTCCCAGGGCACTGCAGAGGGCTGCGCAGGGAAGCCAGCCCCTCTCAGCTTCACACACAGCTGGAAGACCCAGACACACTGCAGTTTAAGCAAGCAGTCAATCATGGAGCAAACAGAAAGGGAGGGTGGGCTGCTGTTTTTAGAATTGACATCACGTGGTGGCTGCCGACTGGATCATCTTACTGTCACTTGCCTCGAGGGGACACATAACATTTAGTTCTCCTTGGCTGGGTTGGGTCCCACCTTCTGCTTTTCCTGTGATCAGATGGGTGAGGGGCTCCTGGTGGGATTAGGAGTGCTGGCCAATTCCAGGGATTTAGAGACAATCCTAACCCATTACCCTGTGGCAGCAAAGTTTTTATCGTAGGTTATAAAATAGGGAACCGCATGGCAGCTTTTGCCATTGCCATGTCATGTTGTTGTTGATATCCAACATGTTGACATGGTACCAACATGTTGGTATCCAACCGTCAAGTCGGTATCCAACGCATAGCGACCCTCATAGGGTTTTCAATGGCTGACTGTTTTGGGATTGCCTTGGGAGTGGATTGCCAAGTCCTTCTCCCATTTTTGCGGTGCTGGGAATCGAACTCAGGACCTTAGAGACTGTAGCGCAGCGCTCTACCAACTGAGCTAAATCCAAGCCCCCTGCCATGTCATAGCCAACATGAAAAGAAGAAAAGCAGTTGAATTTGGTTGAGGTCTAGCTGGTCCCGGGGTCGCTTCACCGTGCCCCAGCTACTTTCCAGATCCAAAATGGTGCTGTTCACAAACCTGTGGCTTAATCAGTCCAAATACCCTCACCCAGATACAACTGAATACACTTGTCTGCTGTGTGTGTGTGTGTGTGTGTGTGTGTGTGTGTATGTGTGTGTGTGTGTGTTGCAACCTGATTCTTTTGGTTTCCAGCTCTAGCAGCCACACCCCAGCCTCCCTCCTGCCTTCTGAAGGACAAGCCCCTGGTCCTCTCTTGGCACCCTCTTCAGGATGTGCAGCAGTTGGAAACCTACCCTGCTTAATTCCAGAACCTGCTAACTTCTGGAAACCAGAGGTCCACCATGCCAAGAAGGCATTGCAAGTACAGGCTGTCCTCTTTCTGGAAGGAAACCTGGCATAGAACTGCTGTGATAGGTCCCCAAACCTCAATGGCACTGCCTGATAAAGGCAGATATCTTGTCTCATCTCCACACTTGTTTTACTTTTCTAAAACCATCTATTGAATGTGACATGGCCAGGCCACATGCTAGGTGGGGTGAGAAAGAAGCACAAAAATTTGATCTCAAGAGCTTCACAATTTTCCCACTTAGACTCTCGCTAAAGGTCCCCGCTTGTGAGGGGACAGATAGGCGAGTATTATCCAAGCAATAGTAGTTAATACTTACTGAGTCTTTCTAAGCATTTAAAATGCTTTAGTGTGCATAAACCTAAGAAACTATTATTATCATCATTCTCAAGTTATAATTGAGGAAACTGAGACACAGAGTTAGCAGGTGATAGAGCTGAGACTTGAACCCACAACTTCTGACTGCAAAATCCAGAGTTGTCTTAACCTCTATGCCATCCTTCCTGCTAATGTGGCTGTTGAAAGCTCCGAAGGAGCTGGTTCAAGGTTACAGCAGTGCAACTGGATGAGAGGGATAACGTCTAACATTCTATAGCGGGAGGGTAACGGTGGTGGACAACAATTAATTATAGATCTCAAAATAGCTAGTAGACAACTCTTTAGAAGGGTCCAGCCAAAGAAATAGAAATATTTAATGCCAATTGCTCTGATCTAAACATGCATTGCACACTGAACACCCATACTGAAATATCATACTGTGTACCAGAACTAGGTATAATAATTGTCGATTAATTTTTTAAAAATTTAAATTTAAAGCATAAATTCACTTTGATTTGAAAACTCAGAAGGAAAATAGTGTGCTGTATAACTCCAGAGCCAGTACAGGCTGGTGAGTCACCAGCAACAATGCACACTGGAGCTGACATGCCAGGAAAGGGGGCAGCAGCCTGGCAGGCCCCGGGAGCTGCCGCTTGCCATCCACGCCAGGGTAGTGGTGGTGCCTGTCAACTCCAAAGGGATGTCTTCTTGGAAGAGGTGAAATAAATTTTTATTTGGAGAGCCACAGAAGAACCTGGGAAGTGAAAGCAGACGCGTCTGTGCTCTATTTATGCTTATTTTATTTTATTTTTGCAGTACTTAAAGGGCTAGGGTTTAGCTCCGTTGGTAGAGCGCTGCTCTGCATGCTCTGTGTCCCTGAGTTTGATCTCCAGCACCATATAAATGAGAGAAGGACCTGGCAGCCCATTCCCAAAACAATCAGTCATTGAAAACTCTATGAATAGCAGAGAACAACTGACATAGTGCCAGGCATGGCACGGTGTTTCGGAGTGTTTCTATTGTACATAGGGTCGCTATGAGTTAGATCCAACTCAACAGCACTAGTAACAGCAACAGGGCTTGAACCCAGGGCCTCATACATACTTTGCACGTACTTCACTGGGCCAGATCCTGGACCCATTTTTATATTCTATTTTAAGACACGGTCGCTCTAAGTTGTGCAGGTTGCCTATGGCCTCAAACCTGTGATAATCCTGCCTCTGCCTCCTTAGTCGCTGGGATTACAGGCATGCACCATCACACCTAGCTTATTTATTCTCAAGAACTTGTTCAGAAGACTCGCCTGCCCTCCTTCTCCTACAGGACTTTCTGCCCAAAGAAAGTGTCCAGAGCTGCCTTCTGATGAGAGGGCCTTCCTCACATGTCCAGACCCAAGCACAGAAAAGCCTGAAAGAATGCCAGAGCCACATTCACACAAAGCATGCGTGGTGGCGTGAAGGGCATCGGGCATCAGTGAGCCACCGGCATCTGCCTGCCGAGTGCAAGGTTGGAGAATGGGATCTTGCACAGAGATGGCCTTTTGCACTGGCTTGGTACTTTTCCTCTGCCCTGGAGTCTTTACTTCTGACAAATAGAGTTGTCCAGTTTTGTGGAGCTGGCACAGGCTGAGGCTGATCTACCTTACTTCACTCTGAGCTGAATATGAAGCTTGCATCCTGGGGGTCTTTATTTCAGATCTTCTTTAGTTTACACATATCTCGAGGTCCTTTTCCTTGTGTGCAGGTCTCAGTAGAATTAAGGAAGAGGAACAAAAATTAACTCCTCATTGTCCTCTAAAGGGGAGGCTTGAGTGATCTCTGTTGTTAGGTGCTGTTGAGTCAGGTCCGATTCATAGCGACCCTCCTAGGGTTTTCAATGGCTGATTATTTGGGGATTGCTTTGGGAGTGGACTGCCACATCCTTCTCCCATTTTTGTGGTGCTGGGGATTGAACTTTGGTCCTCAGAGAGTGAGGAACAGCGCTCTACCAACTGAGCTAAACCCAGCCTTTGAATGATCTTCAGAGAAGTGGAAAGGCCTGCCCTTCGGTACCAGCAGAGGAAAAACTGTGTTTTCATTTCCACTCTCTGTATCTTTTTTTCAAGGTTATTTATTTATTTATTTTGCAAAGTCTTTCCCCCTAGCTTCCCTATGAAAGGCCGTGAAATGCTACACAAGCAGTCTCAATTCTTCCTCACATCAACAGCCTGTGATCCCAGCATCTTGGGAGGCTGAGGCAGGAGGATGGTGAGCTGGAGGCCAGAGGTAGCCTGTACAATTTAGTAAGACCCTATTTCAAAAATAAAACTAAAAAAAATTTAAATGGGGCTGGGGGTGCTGGGGGTGAGCTAAGGGGTAAAGCACTTGCCTAGCATGTATGAGGTCCTGGGTTCAAGCCCCAAGTATTGCCCCCCCCCAAAAAAAAAGAAGGAAAGGAAAGGAAAAGTGCAGCTGGTATGTTCATGTTATGGAATGAGGAAACAGGCCAGAGAGTTTATGTAACTCACCTGAGGTCATACAGCCATTATGTTAGGACTAGATTCAAATTCAGTTCTGATACCTGGAGCTTTCGCCTCTGTACAGTGTCTTCTAACCTGCAGGGAAGGGTGTGAGCTAGAGAAAGCCCTGAGCACTTCCTCAGTGCCATTTCTCAGTGGCAAAAACAGGCAGTTGGGTCTGTGGTTTGAGAAGTGAAATGTTCCAGGACTTGCCTTGCACAGAACCTGGAACTCCTCCCTACAGCCTGGTTAAATCCAGATATTTAGAGACAGAAGATCACCCAGCATAATATCCCTTGTATTTCTGACTTACGAGGAAATCGCAGATTGGAGAAGTTAAATTCCCGAGATTGAGGTGCTGGATACTGGTGTTGCTGGATGACTCCCCAACTCCTTGTCCAGTGCCTGTTCCCAGAGAATGCAGGGATGAAAAGCTTGGTGAGCTCATCCTGTGGAATCAAGGAAAGTGAACGTCATGGTGGTGTGGAGTCATGAGGGAAGGGTAGTGCCCAGGGCTGGAACAGCTCATCAAGGGAGGTGGGACAGGGCGGGGGACAGGGCAAAATGTGGCAATGTGTTTTCTCGGATAATTCTAGCTCTCTCATTTTCAAACATTCATATAGTTCTGGAACACTGCAGATGAATTCACCCACTTTAAAATATACTTAAAACCCTCTATATTTATTTGAAGTGTTTCATACTGTCTTGAAGGAGACCTTCCCTCCTTTATTTTCCTTCGCGGAGGACAAACCCCTTGCCCACACCTGGGCAGAGCCCAGCAGCAAACCTTGCCTTTATTCCTTGCCCTGCAGCGCCCCTTCAGGCCACAACGGGCATGACACCTGTCTTGTAGACTCAGAGCTGAATTCCACCTGCCCTTTCCACATCCTATTCTGTGACCCTCTCCTCCCTGAAGCACAGACTCCTATTAAAATGCCCCAAGTCATCACACAGGTGGGAGAAAGTGTATAACATAAAAGGAAAAAGAAAATTACTCCACCCTCTGTAAAGAACCAAGCTTTCTTTAGCAAAATAATGTGATTCGGAGGAGCTCTCCTGTGTGGTGACCAGGGCATGCGTAGAGCCAGAGGTCAGGAGGAAGTGGGCAGGAGGAAATGGAGTAAATGTCCAGGCAGGGAATACCCAGGGACTGTGCTGGCCTGGGTGGCTTGCAAGCCACACATGGCCACTGACTGGGGCACTGAAGGGGATCAGTAGTTGCCCAGCTCCGGTGCTAGTAGCAATGCTCTGCAGTGGCCAGCTGGGGCTGGGGTGGGTGCTTTGCTGCAGCATGACTTAGTGGTAGGGTCTGGACCCAGTGGGGTGCTTTGACCTGCCTTGCCTCTAAGAGCCAGCTTCTCCTAGGTTTTTGTTTTGCCTCGGCCATCTGCGGGGCTAGGATTTAGCTCAGTTGGTAGAGCACTGTGCTGCAGTCTCTGAGGTCCCAAGTTCAATTCCCAGCACCGCAAAAATGGGAGAAGGGCCTGGGAATCCACTCACAAGGCAATCCTAAAACAGTCAGCCATTGAAAACCCTATGAGGGTCGTTATGAGTTGGATGCCGACTGGATGGCACCTAACAACAACAACAACTTGGCCATCTGCTATTCCTCAGGTCAGAGACTCTGGCCATGCTTGACTCCAGCAGAGTTCTTGACCCACTGAAATGTAGCACATCTGTGTATAGGAGCAGGGGCTCACTGCCCAGGCTCATGTGGCCCTGGGAACCCCACCCTCAGGGAATGAGGTGGCCTGGGTGCGGCGAGGCTTCAAGCTCTCGTCTCTGTGCAGTCAGGCAGCATCCATCAGCCCAGCGGCTGAGCAGGGCCAGACGCCCCTCCAGTGTAAGAACTAAGGCCCCAGCCACCCTGTCTGTCCTCCCCCAGGGCACACGGACCTGACGCGGTCCTGATGGCTGAGGGCAACCCGCCCACGGAGCTGACGCAGTCGCAGATGCTGCACATCGCCCAGCAGATCGCCGCGGGCATGGTCTACCTGGCCTCCCAGCACTTTGTGCACCGAGACCTCGCCACCCGGAACTGCCTGGTTGGGGAGAACCTGCTGGTGAAAATCGGGGACTTCGGGATGTCCCGGGACGTGTACAGCACGGACTACTACAGGGTGAGTAGCTGCCTCAGAGCCCTCCTCGCTGGGGTCCCGCTCCCACCTGTGCGCGTGGGCTGCCATAACAATGCATCGCAGACCCGGGACCTAAACAGCAGAAATCTATGCCTCCTGGTTCCGGAGGCTTGATGAGCGAGATCCAGGTGGGAGCAGGTGTCATTTG